>NQFO01002229.1:0-14796 GCA_003991265.1 Pseudoperonospora humuli
CGAGAAGTTCTCACGCCAATGGTACTGAGCGGAGCGAGCAGTGGATACCGTGGATAAATCACATCTAGGACAATTGTAAAGGTGAATATTTTAGAGATAATCGTAAACATGCAGGTCGATTTATGCTCGATTGCTTTGGTAGTAACCGAGCGCAATTGAGAAGAGGATGCTAGAGAAGCCAAGCGCGAAAGAAGTTCGGGTGCTTACTCTGATACGACCACTAGACACTAGTCATCTCACTGCGAGTCAAGCGGGCGCTGTGTACAGCTGTAAGGAGGAAGGAAGGCTCTGTCTACTGCAAGAGAAGCAAAACAGGAGGCCGAGCCGTTGACATGGGCGTGGGTCGAGCCGAAAGAGAAAAAGAAAAGGAACCGACTGCGCGGGATACGTTGACTCAAGCCTCCTAAGTGTCGTAGTGACCGCGATATCGCGCACGTGACTATGCGCAAGTATCGTCTTATGGCGCGACTCAATCGGCTCTGGCCGTAGAACAAGCGTCAGAAGAAACGGTACCCACAGTACCAGAGAACTTGTGGAGCAACGCGAGGTTCTAGCTGCAGGTAATCCTGCATGGACATGTCGTTCCTCAAGGTGGAAGCTCTTTCAGAAGGGCATGTCTCGTATGGCAATCCATTTGATAGCAAAGCGCATCGTTCCGACGGTGAGTATGCCGACATGCGTGGCGTACAGAGACTGGAGCAGACGCAAACATATCACAGGATATGCATCTGATTGATGGGGGCGTCGCAAAAGTGCACGACGGTGGTCTCATCAAGTTTTGCTCACAGTTCCATCAGACGCTTTCGTCTGTTCGACATCTTGTGAGCACGACGCTGATGACCAAACATGTGGTGCTGGATCCTTCAGCTCTATAAGAAAGAGTGCTACGGAGCACGTAGCGGCGACCACGTAATGAGCAGCATAAGGTAGAAGGACAATAGCGTGGAGGCGCAGTCAGCAACATGCTGCAGGTGCTCAAGTGTGAGAGAGGCATACGGATATTTTGATAGAAAATGTCGAAATAATTGTCGAAACAAGATAATGTCATGGACTCAGTATGGTCCTAGAAATTGCGATTGCAATACAAATTTTGGTAACATTCAAGGCCTCTCAAACGAATGGAGCTGGTGCATCTGTTAGATGGCAGTCTGTCAGCGACGACAGATGCGCGCGTGCAAAGCGAAGCTCGGCTAACGGAGCTGTTATGTACTCCTGGCTTTGCCTTGCAGCTGGGTGAATTTCTTTTCTCAGCAGAAGCGTCGGATGCCCAGAGGCAGTTGTCCGCTCTCTTACTCAAGAAGCTCGTATTGTCTTATTGGATCACTAGCGATGAAAATACCAATGTGTCCTATGTTGTTTCGGATCATGAAAAGGCTCAAGTAAAGCAGGCGCTCGTGCTTGCGCTCCACGAACGACTGGAGCTCTTCACAGGCAGCAAGCTGCAGACGGCACTGTGTCTTATCTTAATGGCCATCTTCGAGCGTGATTGGCCTGATCAATGGCCTGACATCTTGCCAACTGTTATGACGATGATCTCTGGGCAAGATAAGCTGCGGATTGACTTTGCCGTGCGCTTTCTATCACTCGCCGGTGGTCATTTCTCCAGTGACAATTGCTGCGAGCTTGTCGCCTCCGTGTTTCCACATTTGCGGCGCATTTTCATGCTTATTCATGAGTTTCCCGCTGGCACGAGGTCAAGAATCGTACGTATCGTGCAAAGCAGCCTCCTCATGGTTGGGATGGAAGCACAGGTGGGCAACGAGTCGGCGGTTCAGTTGCTGCACATGAACATGACGCAGTGGATCGCCTTGTTTTTGGAGCAGCTGACCTTGCCAGTACAGACCGTTAAGGGCTATTCGGTCAAGATTCAGATCTTGACGACACTTGCGAGCTTTGTGCGTGAATGGCCTAAGGAAATGACAGACTTGATGCCTCAAATCATGCCTCAGATCTATGGATTAATGGTGAACGATGCTGAAGCGTATGAACGTGATGTGGTCCAATGTGATTGTAAGGAAGAGGAGGATTACGACAGTGATGGAGAGGGAGCGCTCATTGGTAGGAGTGCTATGATTATCGCTGCTTTCGAGTTTTTGCGTGGAGCTGTTCAGGCCCCGACCAAAAAGACACGCCATTTGATTCTCGATGGACTGGCCAACTTTGTGTTTGTGATGATCGGGTACATGCAGATCACAACCAGTCAGATGGAGTCGTGGCAAGAAGATCCGAACAAGTATGTTGCAGACGAAGATGACGAAAGCTTAACGTTCAATGTGCGTAACGCTGCCACAGACCTCCTAACAGAGCTTGAGGCTGTATTGGGACGAAGGGTGGTAGTGGCTGCTCTTGATGCAGCCCAGCGGCGTCTGAAAGCTGAAGACACGAACAATTGGCGACTTCAGGAAGCAGCATTGTTGGTAGTGGGGCATTTAGCCGAGTCGACACTTGATGCCCTTAGTAAAGATGCTGCTGCTATTTCCCAGCTGTTAGATCTTTCAGCTTTTTTGCAAACGCTGTTTAAGGTGATGAACACAGGGAGCCAGGAGATTTATCTACGTGCAAGAGCTCTATGGTGTGCAAGCCGGCTTGCAAAAGGTATGAATCAAGAGATGCTGGATGCTTTCTTTCAGGTGGCGATTTCAGGACTCGAGCAAGGCCAATTCCTGCCCGTTCGAATGTATGCCTGTCGTGCTATTGGTGCGATTATTCGCAACGATGCGGGCAAGGCTCGGCTTCAGGAAGCAAGTGTTATTATCATTGAGCGGCTGACTAGCCTAGCAGAGCAGTCTACCCATGAGACGCTCCATATTGCTCTCGAGACGTTGGTCGTCGTTCTTCAAGAATTGGAAGGCCTTGCTTTGGAGTCAGCGCAACGAGTTGTTGCTTGCTTCTTGCAACACTGGGGCCAGAATTTAAATGATCCGCTCATTTCCGAACTCATTGACGGTGCTTTTGGAGCGCTTCTCCAGCTTGACGATACTGCTGTTACGGTAAAGGTTCACGAACAGGTCTTGCCCGTCATTCGTTCTATGCTTGTCCAAAGTGTATTGAATCTGGGGGATGCTGGCAATGGTATCTATACTGCTGGCAGTGCGATGACCATTTTGAAGACATTGCTTCGGCATTCTTTTGCAGCAAATGGCACGATGCCAACAAGTGGTGTCAATTCTTCTATGCAGCAACTAGGAGCTCAGATTATCCAGCAAACGTTTGAGCCCCTTGTTGTGGTGCTAGACACTGTTGAGGACGACAAGGTACTCAATGCTGGCTCCGAGTGTTTGAAGTGGCTTGTGATGTTCTCTGTAGACTCGCTGGCGGCATACACTACCGCCAGTGGTGGAAGCGGCATTGACACGACATTGGCAGTCTCTGCGAAACTCTTGTCTCCTGCTGTCTCTGATGCAAGCGCCACCTGTGTTGGTGGGCTGATTACTCAGATTTTGCTTAAGCTGGGCCCTAGTTTACCAACTGCGACGGTGCAGTCAATACTCAGTGCTGTCTGCGCTCGACTTGCAGCAACAGAGTTGCCGTCCCTGGTGCAGTCTTTGTGTATGGTGTTTGCTCGTCTTGTTCACTCTCACGGTTCTGAGCTTCTAAACGTGCTGGAACAGCTGCCAGCTCCAACTGCGCCACCAAGCTTTAGCCAGGCTCCAAACATGTTGTTTTTTGTGTTCCGGACGTGGATAGAAAAGCAGCAAGACTTCTACGGTCTCTACTGCATCAAAGTGACTGTTAGCGCTCTACTCAAGGTCGTCGCGTGGAATGACCCTCGAATTAATTCCATCACTGTTGCTGGGAGTGTAGTGGACTTGACAAGCGAAGAAATCAAGGGTATCCGGACACGGTCAAAGGCTCGCAGCGCTCCTACGAGTGACAAGACGCAGTATATGACGGTCCACTTTTTGACAAAGTTTGTTGTTCTTCTTGCGAAGACGATGTCGAATTTAGCGGAAGATGAGGAGGAGTGGGAGTCGTCCGATGACGAGTCGTCGGATGGCGAAGGCGAGAATGATGTCGTCTCGAGTGCTCGTGCTACTTCTTCCGTATTCGCTCCTGCAGGTGCGTTAATGTTTTCTTATACGTACTATGATCTGACTGACCACTCGATTGTTGTTTGCGAATAAAAGAAACGTATGAACTTCTCTCCGATCGCTTAGACGTTGGTGGCACTGTACAGGTCCATGAATGCGAAGAGCCTGAGGAAGAATTTGAAGCTTACTTTGACCCTTTAAGCGAAGTAGACCTGAAGGTATGGCGTTGGCATTTGGTTTGTGGTGGCTTTAGTCAACTTCCAACTCAAGTTTGATTTGTATACTCTGTTGCTAGAGCGCAATACTTCAGGCTTTGCAAAATATCACGGCCGATGCAAACTTGCTACAGGCCATCTTACCGGAACTGACGGGTGCAGATAAGGAAGCGCTTGCTGCCGTGTCGACGCTTTCGTCTTAGATCCTTGAGAGCTGTTGCCTTATCTCATCTCCGTGGTGTGTGTGTAGCACAGTTAAAGAATAGTACATATTGTTTAAGCTGTCATCCTCTAATGTATGAAAGCATTCGTGCTTTGATCGGCAACTTTGTCCCAGCGGATAAGTCGTATCCTACGTGTGAGAATCAACGTTGACGCGAGCTCCTTCCCGTCAGGATCAAGACGGATTTCTCGTAACAAGTATTTCAGCTTGTGCTGCTTCATCTTGAACACGTTGAAGTCAAGAGTTGCAAGTGAGTCGAGTGCCCAGAGCGCTTGTTGTCCAATCGCTGTGGGCGTGAAATCTACCACAGCTAGTGACTCTAGCGATGTGGTCTGGCCAGATGCATCGATAGGTTGTGGTCGCGGCGCTTTATTTCTTTCGAAAAGTCCGGTCATTTCGGACAAGCGATTGACTTCTACCTTTTCTGCCTTCTTTTTTTCACGCTGCATCTCTCGAGCCTTGAACAACAAGCGGATGGAACCTTCAATGCCACCGGTTTGCCCAACCAACTTAGCATTTCGCTCTTTATTGCCGGCCAAAGTAACATAAGCCGGTGAGTAGGTACCTTGTTTTCTTTCGATTCAAGCATCAACTTACCTTCAATCGCTACAAATGAAATGAAGCGACACACGTGAACATACAAGCTCAAGTGCTCATCAACATCAAAGCGGTTTAGCGTCTCTGTGATTAAAGTGGTGACTGCATACGCGTCAAGCTCAGCAAACAATGCTAGTCGCTCGACTTCAACCGCATCAACCATTTCATTGTTTGCTGGCTCATTTAGTGTGTTGCATGGACTCAATTGCTGTGCAGGAAGTGGAGGCGACTGAGATTGCGAATACTGACGAGCTTGGACATTAGCAAGAAGTGAACAGACCCGTCGGACTCCAGCTAGCTGCACGATGGCATTGTCTTGACAATTCTTCATCATCTCAACTACAGTCGGCACATTGCTGATACAAATACGCCTGACAGCTTCATCTCCGCTGTAAACCGCTAACAAGATGGCCTTCACATCATCCTTTACAAACTCGTCGAATGGATTTTCAAGCACTGCCTTGTTGAGAATAGCAAGCCCTCCACATTCTTCAAGTCTTTTTGTGCCTTCTTGACAAAATGTCATCAAACGAAGACAACGAACACTTGCTCGCAGCACTGCGGTCCTGTAGCGCTGGACTTCGTCATGTGGAACAAAGCCAAATTCGGGAAACGCTTTTTTCTTGCACCACGGAGGATCGTACCACCGCTTAAAAGTATCAATGTCAGGGGACATTTCCAATTTGTGATAGCTCTGCACAGCATGCAGCAAGGCTTCAGTCACGGCGGCATTTTCAGACAGTAGCTTTACTTGAATGGACGCCTCTTTAAACGCTCGTTTGTTTGTAATGGCGACATCCATAAAGACCTCTTGAAGCAGTTTGTTGCAATTGACTCCTTCACCTATCTCTGCCGTATGAAGAAAATACTGCACCGCTGTCACGCCGACCATAATCGTTAAAACAAGTCTGTTGACAAATAATTCAGAGTCACGTACCTGCTAGCATTGGCTCGAGAAACATTGGGTAATGCTGCACAATCAACACATGGATATGAATTTCTCCACGCAATTCCGATACTACACCCCCCATATTGTTGTTGTTGTTGTTGCTAAAAGTGGATTAAGGAAGTTGCTACAAATGAAGCCCGTCATTTATACCCCACCCATCGAGCACCAGTGTTTTCGTGCCCTTACTATATATTGCCGAGACTCGACAGTATCGCTGACCGTGATGAAATTTTAGACACAGACTTATGGCAAGCCAAAGAAAGAATGGTCACGTTCTGATCATTGAGAGTGTTTACAAGAAGGGCAAGAGTTATAGTACCGTCACGTATCGGCTCAACACGATCTGCCGTGATAAACAACTAAACAACTCAGAGAAGAAACCAAACGCAGCGCTCATGTGCCGAATCAGATACAGATAGAGACGTGGCATCTGGTTAACTTCGCACCCTCCAATGTCTTGAGAACGGCCTCCCTCTTCCGACAAAACTTCTTTGACTACTATTGCTCGGGCGTAGTACCAACTACTCAGACGCTTCTCATAGCACAACATTGACATGAGAAAGCCTTGAATCTCACCGGGCACACTGACCTCAAAACGAGCTTTGCGAATTATTGGGGACCAACACTGGTTTGATGACTTGCAAGGACATCAAGAAACGCCTTAGACTCTGCGTAAGGATCACGTTTGGATGGCTTGCTAGCGTTTTTGCCAAGAAGCAAAAGTAGGATAATGAGAACTTGTGCAGGTCGTCACGACGGGACTTGTGAGAGCCAAAGAACTGTTATGAAGTGTTTGCGCAGAGCGCATTGCCAAATACTAGGCCCGCGACGAATGAACGTGACCATCAATATGCTGGCGCTGCCTAAGGACGGGCTTCGCGAACATGGGCACATGTAGGCTTTCAGGAAGGCAGAGCAGGCGTAGAGTAGAAATAATCGTGCTCACGAGATGCTGTTGACTCTGGACCTGCAGACATTCTATGGATACATTAGGAATGGTAAAAACAAAAAATGATGCCTGCTAGTGGATTAAGAAAACTTAACGCGACCATTCTCGTCTTTTGCGCACTTTCATTGATGCATGTTTGCCATTCTGTCGACAGAGATTTTTTTCTTTCTTCTATTCAGTTTCTGTTTTCTTTTTGGGTTGGGCGTTCAGCAGGTCAAACGAACATTGTAAATGGCAACTTCAGCCTTAAGCCTCGTCCTTGTGGGAGTATTGCTTCTTACCGCGCAGCTGCATCTCTCCAATCATCTCGAGGTTCTTCTGGACAGCATCAGCCGCACGCTTCTGAAAGAGCCACTGCCCGTCACACTTCACCAGCACGTCCGTCCACGTGACGACCATTACAGGCGTACACTTCCAGAAAACAGTGGTGTGGCTTGAGACCGTAGCGTTCTCGGCATCCGAAAGCTCGACCACGTGGCCACTAGGCAGGTGACGCGTTTCAGTCACAAACTTGAGTTTGGCCAACTCTTGCAGCGCCGCCTCGATCTCGCTCTTGCCCGTGCAGTTGCCACCAACAAGCTCCTCGACGAACGTGGCGTCGTCTGTAAAGAGTGACAGCAACGTCTTGACCGACTTGTCAGCATCCTCTAGCGAGTAGGCGAGTGCAAACTTGTTGACGAGGTTGATAATAGCAGCGACGTCACTCATGGTCTCAAAAGCTGCTCGATCTACTCTCCAGCTTCAAGTCCGATCTGAAAATGGAGTGAGGGGGATTTGATGTGTCGCCCCAACACAACCAAACGATGACAAATTAGGTTAAACATTCGTATTTACTTCTAATCACAGGTAGATAGAACAAAACACAGAGATGAGAGAGTATCCACCTGGCTTCACTGCTCCCTTTACAGTACCTTTATTATCACGACATAACGATGGTGGTTGACGACGGAAGTGTGGCGTGCCACTGCCTCGTAAGGGTGAAGCAGCCTTCCGATCGCGCCGTAATACTTTCTCGTCTCCATGAGGAAGAGACAATGCCTGTATGAAAATATCCAAATGCCCTTGGTCCGCTTGCTACCTCACGCGTGACATGATGAAGGTCATGGTCTCGGAACCTTCCGTTAATCGCAGCAACGCACTCCGCAACATCGATTTCTTCGAATCGTACCTGACGATCAAGCGATTCTCGTTTCGGCAACTTTGTGTCGTCTTTTAGTTGAAGATATCGAACAGACGAAAGCGTCTAGTGGCACTGCAAGCTGAGCTTACTTTGTACAAAAACAACCCCGCGAAGCTCGCTATCAAGTAGCGTCAATATGTTGATGGCCGCCTTCACGTAGTGGTCCCAATGCTTGGCGTTGCACTCTACGTGATTGCAATGGAGCACTCTGTAGCTTTGCTTGAGCTCCTGTTGGAAATCTGTTGTCGCCGCTACACCCTCGCCGTCCTCTTCTTCCGCAGCTTTCTGTCTTGCTTTAGGGCAGGATTTTTAATCGACAATAGCGTCCCGTGGCACTGAAAGCTAAACTTGCTTTCTACAAAGGTGACATTGGTGGGTGTTTTGCACCCACTTCTCTGTATACGCCGTCTGACGCGGTTTAAGCGCGAGAAGATCGATGAGCATTCGGACAAGAGAGAGATCATCGAAATCCCGACGATGATCTCCCTCCGCTGTAAAGAGCGTGACGAAAATGGATACCTTGAATGTTGAAGAACTGAGCGAACCTTTGCTAGAGCTGACGATAGAACGCAGACAAAAGAGCGCAACGAAAGGAATTAAGGAAGGCCAAAGAACAAAAGTGCTCAATCCAGACCGCAGAGAGAATGCTATCAGATCCAGATGGAGGCGTGTGAGATCTCATTAATTTTCACGCACATGCTTCGCCTTGAGGGATCTCCATTATCCAGATTATACTGTCCAGGTCTTCTTTGACCACAGTTGTTTGAGAGCGGCGAAATTTCCTCAGACGCCTGTCACCGCGCAGTAGAATGTCGACTTGTGGACATCAACCCAAGCACATTGGTCGCAGAGAGTACAACACGACATGCATATGTGCTACAGCACCGACTAGAAGGGCGTGACGGAAGTGCTGCAGTTACGAGAAGTTCTCACGCCAATGGTACCGAGTGGAGCGAGCAGTGGGTTCCGTGGGCAGATCTCATACAATAAAATGGTCTAGCATTCTATGTTCGACTCCTGTGGAAGTTCCAAAGCGCGGTCGAGAGGAGGATGGTGGAGGTGCTAAACGAGTAGGAAGTCCAGGCGTTCTTGCTGTTTCCTGTGCCCGCGACGTACACGAAAGCGCATAAGATCAATATGACTAACTCTATATGTTTTCTATGCGCCAAATGGTGCTATGGAAAAAAGGCCGAAGAAGAGGAAGAAAAAGAAAGACCGCCCGGTGTGGATCCGCCGATCCTCACAGCCTAAGCGTCGTAACGAGCGCGATGTTGTGCAAGTAACGTCGAAGGAGCACTGTCACATGGCTGACTTTAAGCGGTTTACCGCTTGGAACGAAGGCCTGAAGAAATGGCACCCTGAGTATGAGTAAATCCTTGCAGAGACACCATTGTTCAAGACTGCGATCTACGCAAATTACCTGGAGTAAACGCGATGGCATCAATGGACACGCGCCCATCCCGGTAGAAGGGTTGACTAGGGCGTTGCAGTAGCGCGCGACGGTGGTGTGCATGGATTAGTTCATGACGAGCAAGCTCTGCTAGCAGTGCCACTCGACGCTTTCGACCGTCAACTACAAAATTGACACGAAGCTACCGAAGCGGAGAAAGCGCAAACGCGTTGTGCCACCACGTAACCGAGCTGAGATCCAGTTTGACGAGAAGAAGTACTCCACTGCGACCACGCAGAGTGCACCGCCAAGTACTTGGCGCATGATACCTATCAGATGGTATATAGAAAACCATGGAGATGAGAAAGTATTCCTCCCTGAATTTTTGTTGAAGGTGACCTGCCTCTAATACCTTCCAATTTTAGGCTCTTTCAATTCTAAATACTGTGCGACTTCTGGGACTTCCAGTCGCTCACGCACAGCTCAGCAAGTCGCTCACATCGTTGTCTGCCCTCTTCATCTGCAACTGATCCATAAAGTGCTTCCTTCTGCTGGTATTTGTAAGTGCAACACTCCTTCGTATCTGAACACCCAGACGACAAACACTGGCTTTTTGACCTGGAAAGCCGCAGCAAGAGGAGTTTTGGGAGTGATAGTTGCGTACCTTTGCAGACGCACTCACTCGATATTCTTCCAAATTCTACTCACGTTGGTCAGCAAGGATTTAATCCTTTTCTCTCCCCATATATTGCCATCATGGGGTCCCGATCTAGCGGTAACAGGCTTATGGAACTCTGCGCTAATGAGTCAATCGCGACTGCGCCACTCGCTCGCAGCAATAGCACCACATGGAGCTTCGTGCAAATGAACATGACGCTGCTACCGATTGCTCGCCCGCTACCAGTCATTGTAAGTCACAGGCTTTTGGAAGGAGCGGCGGCATCGGGGGTGCAGCCATGCACGCCGACTCAGAAACTGCACCATCGATTACGCGAGCGCACAACCAATATCAGTCCCAGGCAACATGATCTGAACCACAGCGATGTGCGATCAGCAGCAATGACCTCATCAGATCTAAGTAGCTCCAGTGGAGGCCTGCCCCCGACTCCGACACCGGCTTATGGAGCGAAACGAAAATTCTTAGAGACTTGGCACGTACCAGTTATTGACACTGTGACGCCGTTATCGGTAGTCAGTACGTCGTTGAGAATGCGTAGCTATAGTGAAGATCTATACCTTCCTGCTCCGCGAAGTGACAATGGGCATTCCAGCGATCCAATGCGGGAAACAACGCCAGAATGCAGCCCGCTACACCGAAGTACTAGCTTGGCATCGGGTTGTGCTACCACAGGCTTATGTAAGGGCAAGAGAATATTGGAGCTACAGGACGAGTATCGTAGATTCCGCCCAGAGGATCACGAGACGGCCCCGTCCCCGTCCAAGCGGAGCAAACACCAGTCGTAAGCTTTGGACATTGTCTTTTGCTATTACAAAACTGTATCACCCACCGCTAATCTTCTACATTATTGAATTATGCATTTAACATCTATTTTTAAGGCGTTTTCATCCGATCAACCGCCATACTGCTGTTCCATCTCCCGAACTAAAAGAAGAAGTGGCATAGATTCAGCGCACCCTGTAAGGTTTATCTATCGGTTTGTGCTATTGTGCGCTCAACCTCGACAGGTGGCTTGAAGAAGGATGAGTGGTTGTACCTATTAGTAGATGTATTGCGCTGTTGGCGCTACTAGTGCCAAAACTCTCGTTGCAGTGCACGACAAATGTAGCGGCACCTGCTCTGGAAACGGCAGTTATGAAGGTGACGCATCTGCTGCACTAGGTGGAAGGGGCCTTAGTGCGACCTCTGCTTAGCACGAATAGATCAGGTTTCTTTAAAGATGACTTGGCTTTATTGCTTGATCCTCAAGCGCTCCATGAAGACGCAGTAAAACATTCCAGAATAGACGGATCTCATGTAAAGCTCCATAAGCAAGTTGTAGTGGGTTCATTATGCGTGCCGTCTTCCATTCGCTTACGGATCATAACAAGCAGGAGTCGTTAAAGTCATGTATGGGTAGACTGTTGGTCATCAACTGCTGCGCCCCATCTCGCGTCGTCACTACACGAACATATCTTGAGCGTATAGGTGTGTTGAACTTCACTCAACCGTTTGCAATAAGTGAGTCGGTTCTGTGCAGCAACATTACGCGTGAGTCCATTACTTGATCCGGCGCTATTATAATTGGAGCAAAACCAGATTATCATCTAAAGCAGTGTCATTTGAATGTAGACCTCATATGCAGTTGAGGAGGTGTGTCAAAATTGCCGAAATGTTGAGAAACGCAAATTGCAAACTGATTCCTTATTTCTTTGCACCCTGATTGATCATAATGTGTGGCATATTAGACTTCTCAGAATGCTATTGGCGAAATATATTCGGCGCTCGAATCAAATAGCAATTTCCAGACATAAAGTTTAGGAGGCTACCGCTGCAAATTCCCGCGCTTCTATTGAGGCTTGCTTTGCTATTCCACCAAGAAAGTACAAGCATAATACCGTACAGCTAGGGGTCTAGAACGGCTTCGCAGAGATAATGGACTCTTGATTTGTATGCGAACGTGAAGCTAAATAGTGGCTGCAGCGGTACAAGCTCAATACCGAAGTTGACACCGTAGTGTTCCCTTGTAGCTTCACACTTGTTAGTGCCCTCAGATTCGTAACTCACCTTGTACATTAGTACAGACGAAGATGCCGCCTCTCATCAACTCCGACACTTCCATGATATATAGCTCTAGCCAAACATATCCAGCATCTTGCAGTGAACAAAAATCCGTGACGACGCATAGGAACATCTTCGTACAATGTAAGTCGTCAGATGGACAATGCTTCTGATTGCTCGAAGATGATGATGATGATGGTGACAACGCAGATGAGCCAGTCGATATGTCGATCCACTGAAGCAGACCAGATCGCATGTAACGTTTATGCAGATAAAGGTTGTCTGTATGCACCGAATGCAATGCCACAGTATAGCTGGTGGCAGAAATTGCACATGTTCTGCAGCATTTGACACGTCGCAGACGATCCCGCTCCATTCAATTTTGCATACTCACAGTGTGGGCTGATCTGATCGTTTCCGAACGAACTCGCTGGTTCATCTTTCATTGCGCATTTTGCTCGCCTTTACACAGGTCGCTCTTGATTGCGTTCGTTGCCTTCCGACGCCCAAGTCTGCCTCTCACTACGCTGTCTGCTGCTCGACATGCCAGCCGCCACGCCAATCCCGAAGCTGGTCGCATTTCTCGCCATGATGACGGCCGTTGCGTTAGTGAGCCATGAGGTGTCAGCCGTATCTGCCAACGCCACTGAGGCACACAAGTCGATGTCTGCCAGTGCCATGTTGGTGTCACGTGACACTGATTCTGACCCAAAGTACGACATGCATTCGTTGCGAACAGGCGACACAACTCGCGCAGAGACTGCTGAAGAAAGAGCGCCTTCCTTCGAAAACTTGCGCAACACAGTGAGATCGTGGGCAAAGGGAGTCAAGATGAAATTTCGGCCATATAAATACGAACAGCTTCATTCGGTCAGCATGGACTCTGCGAAGGATGGCCTTCACCCAAGTCCAAGTGTCATCGAGAGCGGCGAGACTGATAAAGCCCTTCTCTTGAGAACCCCGATGTACCCACTTAATCTGTTCGGCAGGATGATGAGTCTGGTGCGCTTCGATAACTCGAAACTCACGAAGAGTGATTTGCAGTTCTTAAAGTCGTTGTGCGACAAGGAGCCATTCTTCGACATCGCCAGGAAAGACACCGTATTCATCACATTGAACATCTTTAAGACTACCGCCCATGACCATCTACTGAACATGTACATCGCGCGTGACAACGAAATTGCCCAGCTTTTTTCTCAATGGCGGATGGAAGGTAAAGAATCAGTCATCAAGTCGGTGAAGCCTAGATACACCGAAAGTGACGAAGTCGCAGAATTGGTCCAACTCAAATACGACTCCTACCGCGGTAATATGGGTAAGCAGCTGACTGGATGGCTGAAAAAACGACCGAGCATACCATCTCAAGTAAAGTGGTTGTTAAAAAATCAACCATTCCGGGACGATGCCAGAACGCAGATTAGTCGCGTCTTTGAAGACGCCGAGTTGCTGCAAGCTTTCCGCAAATTCGACGAATCGTTCTTCAATCGTGATTACCAAATCCAAAAGATTCTGAGTACGCAGGAGCACCCAGATGTGCAAAAGGTCCTTATAAGTGAGGGCGTCCCTACCATTGTTGCACGACTGTACGATCTCGTATACAAGTCCCAAAAAAATTTGCTGGATCAGCAGGAGGTAGAAGCAGGAGATAGTGTTTTGTCAGCGTTTGCTTCGTTCAATAAATTGGACAACGTAGTGGAGAATTTAGAATTTAGACTAAATTTAGATGCTAGCGAAAAGGCAGAACTGAAGAAGGCTGTGGCAAAGAGGAATAAGCAAGTTCTAGACATTAGGGAGAAACTAGGCAAAAGACTTGGTTATTGATCTTCATAAGCAAAGCAATACATTTCTTTGACAGCAACTTTTTTTTTTCGATTCAACTGAAAGTTTGCATCCGTGCGTGCACTAGTAAAATTGGGGTTGGTTCGTCACGAACTACGTAAGTTCATACCTTTGGTGTTCTAGCAACAGCAAATGCACACAAACACCACTTCAACTTGAACCATGCATACACAATGTATACGTAGCTCGTACAAGATCTCAGTGCGTAACTCACGATTCGGTCGTGCTTGAAAGACGTGATACTACGTAATATGTGGAGGAAGTTGAAAATGCCACACGTTCCCCCAGTACCTACTTACATGACAAAGAATTTGAGAGTACAGTAGTAATATATCCGACGAAATCATTACCTTATCGTCGAACTGCTAATGCGTCTGTCGAATAGGAAGTTCTGTTGCGATCCGAGTCTACTTCTACTAGTCTCTATCGATTGAATCTGCGCTTCTATTACAAGAATAACAATATATGCATGCTTCGTGTTGAAGAAAAAACAATCGGTCCCTGCAAGTTCTGGTCAAGGGATTACTACATACATGTAAGGCTAACATGGAAATATGACGCTGCATCCTACATTTTCTGGCTACGCTGATGTGGAATTGCGAGTCTATAAGGTCATACAAACGAGGAAAACATTTGACCGACCGGCGCTCTTTCTCCCCTCGTTCAAGCAGACAGATTTTGCAAGGCCGCTACCGCTGAAAATG
>NQFO01002232.1:0-38300 GCA_003991265.1 Pseudoperonospora humuli
TGTGGACTCTCGAGATACGCACACTGCACTTGTCAGTGGGATTGCTGGTAGTCGAGTGCAAGCAAAGAGTGAAGACATTCAAGGCAACAATTGTGAGCTACAGAGTCTATTGGAGCCTGAAGCAGTCTGGGATGAGGAACCGAAAGCTAGACATTGTGCAGATGATGAAGACGGAGTGACAGCCGCAGTTAGAAAGCGTGCAGTCTCTGCGGGACATTTCTACGAGCAAGTGCAATCGTGGCAGCGGATCCCACGCGCATTTGCTACGATAAAAGACAGTGAGCGTAAGCTGGTGACGGCGTTGTCGTTGCGCCGATGGCTGACTGCAGAGCTGAGTCGTCCTGGGGTGCTTCCTAAAGGTGAGCCACTTGATAATGATCTGATCGACTATGTGGCTGGATTACTGGATCACCCCGACTTCTGCCGGCCTGACGTGCTGGTTCTGGAACTGCATGAGTTCCTGGGCAGCAATGTCTCCGTGAGTTGTGCGCATTGCAATTTTGGGTCCCGATTGTGTCGTTGCTGAAGGTGCTTTGGTTGTGAAACGCAGAATATCGTGCTGGCGCTCTGGAAGTTTTTGGTCGTCGAAATTGCACTGCAAAGCGTGTTTGTACGTTGATACTGGGCGCGTTTCTCCATTTCAGCTGTTATTGCCGCCGTGACACTTGTCATCTAACTTTGCGCTGTTTTGTGAACTCAACAGAAGTCAGAAGAGAGAGGAAAAAACAACTGCTTCTATCATTGCTGTCCATATTAGTTGCGCCCATCGCGTGTAGCAATGAATTTACGGATTCAAATCGATCTTTCTAGCTCTCTATGATGGAATAATCTATCGCGTCACGACAGAATCTTTCTGGATGTGCGTAATGACAATAGGAGATCTAGACTCTTGATTGTAATTCCTCCTAGAAGTGATATGTGGAATGTCTTGACTGCAAGGAGGGACGTGGTTTCAAGGCACATGTCTTTGCTAGCCACATGAGTCAAGTGATCCATCCACCCGTCGACGTTACGCTTGATTGACAAACCGACGCCTTCTTGTATCAAGCATCGCATATGAAGGCGTCAAAAAATATTCGTGCATGCGATGCCATCGTGCTACTCTGGACTGATGGGACGACAAATCAAAGATGATTCCCTGTGTAAACGAACAATAAGATTGACACACTCGTTTTGAGAATATGTGTCCTCTTACAATCTGAGTGTGCTCTCTAGGAAGGACAATGTGTCGTGGCTTCGATGTGGTCAGGTCACGAAGCAGACATGCATGTCCGCGAGTATCATAGCCTCCTATACAACACCTGATGGGAGCAGATCTGTTTTGCGCTCACCTTATCGAGACTTTTGATGAGCACTCGTTGGGGGATTTTGAATTGTGTCTGGTTTATGCTTCGGGTTGATAAAGCAGGTGAGCGCTCTTGATCTGTCGTCCGACATCTTACCGAAGACGGTTCGCGCACAATCTACACCTCATCTGACCCCGTGGAGATGTATTTGGACTAAGAGCGAAGTTGTCGCCGTTCAAGATTGAAACGTTCCC
Organism: Pseudoperonospora humuli; assembly: GCA_003991265.1. Classification (NCBI taxonomy): domain Eukaryota; phylum Oomycota; class Peronosporomycetes; order Peronosporales; family Peronosporaceae; genus Pseudoperonospora; species Pseudoperonospora humuli. Next base: position 1,541 of record NQFO01002232.1, read on the forward strand.
GGTTCCGTTGAGAATCCTGCTAGCGTTTCAAAGATATCGAAACTTGATTTTTACCACGCAGTACTCAATGCAATAACTACGATGAAAAAGTGAAACCCGATAGACACGACCACCAATGATGGGATAGCTTTGAAGCTGGCCAAATGTCGCGACCAGTTGCGGTGTCGGCCTTGGGAAATCTAGCAAAGCCCATTTCTCGTTTTGCTGTCCTAAGGCCACCTCAATAACCTTTGCCACAACTGCTGTAGAAACCATGAAGCCAATCGTCTTCGTGTCGTTAGCTGCTGTTGCACAAACTGCAAACGGCCATGGATACCTTTCGCAACCTGCAGCCACGTTTCAAGGAGGCTTTATTATCACGGGCTATGATGGAATCCTCACGGAAAGTTCAGATCCAGCTTTTCAAGGCCTCAAGTGGAACGATAGACCTGAGGTGAACACAGCCACTTTCACAAGCGCGTTTCCTAAGTCCAAATTTGCCACGCTTAGAGACCTTGCGGATACTGCTGTTCCTTCCTGTGGCAATACCCTTGCAACAGGTACTCCAGTGGATGTGAGCGGAATGACATCAATGATGTGGCAGAATGACCAAGAGAAGATTGGGTTTATCGCCTCGCACCATGGACCTTGTGAGGCTTGGATTATAAACAGTAGCGAAGCAACAACTCGCGTCTTTCAGTCCGATGATTGTCGTCGTGACTACACAGGCTATCCGGCGGTGATCTCAATTGACTATGCGTCATGTAGTGGCGACTGTACATTTATCTTTTACTGGCTGGCAATGCACGAAGCCAATTGGCAGGTGTACAAGCAATGCGCGCCAATTGTGAATGGCGCAAGCACTGAGAGCACCACAGCAATGCCAGCGATCCCAACAACATCACCGATTCCATCAACATCACCAATCCCAACAACGCCACCGATCCCAACAACATCACCGATTCCAACGACATCACCGGTCCCAACGACATCACCGATTCCAACAACGCTACCAGTCTCAACAACGCCAGCAAACCCAACAACGCCTGCAATCCCCACAACACCACCAGTGGTCATATCTTTTACAGCTCCCGTAGTCAACGAAGCTGCTTCAAGTGCGCCAGTAGTAATCGTGCCGATTTCGAAAACGGAGGTGGGCACAGTAGCACCGGAGAAGGATCTCTTTATTGACAGCTCTAAATGCATTCATCGGCAGCGTCGTCTAGTACCCAATCTCCGCGCTCAGACGTTGATCTAGTAAAATATCGCTACGTTAGGACCGACAGAGTTACGGTAGAGAAGAGCTCGGAGCAATAAAGTCATCGTCTGTTATATTCATCAATTTTGATGTGTTACGAAAGAATTCTTGATCGAAAGAGCTGTTTAACGAAGCCTTTGATCTACAGCGACGAGCGTGAAGAGCAGCAGGATGAGATCTCCTTCTTTGCCACTCGGAATCTCGATCTTGTCATCATTCTCGTCTCCGAAGCCACTTTCTTGACTGAGTAGGTAGCGGCCCACAGCGTAGATCCCAGCGACGACGTACAAGTCGGAGAGCACCGCCATGAAATTGATGAAGGCTTCTACGTCGATGACACGGAAATGCGCACTACCGTGTGTGTGTGGATGAATATCTTTTCCAAACTGAAGATTAAGCTAGAAGCAAAGAATTATTACGATAAGTGCTCATGCCATCATGGGGCCAAATGGCGCTGCAAGGTTTTCAACATCTGCGCAAAATAAAAAATTTAGCGCATATTTAAGTGGCACAAATGACGAGTCAGAGCTGCTTCCAGATTTCTCTCGCGCCATGCGTTGCATCAAGAAGTGTACAATAAGCGTGTGAAATAAAGCAAACCAAGACAGCAACTGTGCAAAGGCTGCCACGTGGACAAAGTAGTGTGAACGAAACGGGCCGTAGCGGTAGGTATCCCACTACTGTAAGACACAATTGAAGCGCACGAAGATCAATTGACAAGTATGTGGACAAATAGAAGCTCGTCAACACAACTCCAGCCTCCTCCACTTGTCTGCTTATAAGCGTAGCGGACACGGGCTCATTGGTCTGCGTTCGGAGTTCCGTCCCCGTCGACTTCAGCAAATGCTATTTGTTTTTTCAATATCCGTGTCGTCCGAGCCTAAGCGCAAGCAGTGTAGAACAAGTTGAAGATTGACAAAAGTACTCAGTTCATCCACCGAAAGCAATCGTCCAGGAATGATACGCGCAAGAAAGACAGCGGCTGCACGAGTGCCACATGTCGGCTCATACGATTGCCACGCGTTCATGCGATAAAAGAGATCAAGGTGGAGCCGCAGCACCTTTGTCATACCCTTCGATGCCTCGACATCACACTGATCGAGCTTTCTTCAACCTCGTGCTTAGCGTCAACTCGTCTTGTTAATCGCATTACACAGAAGGGTCCTCAAGTTGTGAGAAACAATCAAGTGTGTCAGTCGTAAAGAGGACAACACGGACTCGCGAAAGTTTGACTGCTATGTAAGTACAGTGAATCACCATCATTTGCTTCTACAGACACCTTTGACTCTACGTACATATCACATTTGAAGAGTCACGTAGCTATCAGAAGGAGCAGGGAAGTCTCGAGCACACAATCATACATACGTGCGAGAGTACCGACAAGACGAATATAACGAAAGTGCTGTATGTGCGAGTGTATCTCACGTCAGATTACACCGACTGGAGCGCGCAGTGAAATACGTGGCCAAACCGAATTCATGAAATGATCTGGGATTCTACGTTCGACTTCTGTACAAGAGTAGGTCTCCATGCACGAGCTCACGACGAGCAAGCTCCACTCGCAGTACAACCAGACGCTTTCGTCTATTTGAGACATCAAGCACGACACGCGAAGCGATCAAAGAAGAGAAAGTGGAAGGGCGAGGTGTCGGTCCACAATCAAGATGAAGCACAGTTCCAAGCGAAAAATTGTTTCGGAGTCCACGACGTGAGCGCGGTCATCAACATACTGGCGATGCGCAAGAGCAAAGTATGCAGCCAAGGGATACATTCATGCTATTTGAAAGGCTGATACTAAACTCCATCGTAGTCACGAGCAAGGATTTTGGAGGATGCCATACTTGAAGACATGCAACCTCAGCATCAAAAGATGCGTGTAGTCTAACCTGTTAAACTCGATAGAAATACTCGAACCGTCGCATGTTGTCGCCAGACCTTTTCGCAATATCGAAAATGCACGACAGAATCGCACGTTGTCTTCTCTTGATGTGCGCCACATCGAGCAGTCGCTCCACGTGGCAGCACAAGTAACTTGACCGCATTTGAGTATCCGCAGTATCTTTGCCAAGTCTCCATCCGTCATGTCTTCATGGCAACTCCTGTGTGTGGCACTCGCGTGCGTCAGTCAACTGGTCTCTGCGTCCAACGTGATCGTGCTGACGACTGCTGACTTTGAAGCCAAGACGCAGGCAGGATCTGGTGCTACGACTGGCGATTGGCTCGTTGAATTCTACGCGCCGTGGTGCGGCCATTGCAAAAAGCTGGCGCCCATCTACGAGAAGGTAGCGGACGACCTTAAGGGTGAAGTAAACGTGGCCAAGGTGGATGTGACGGAAAACACGGAGCTGGGCAAGCGCTTCAATATCCGCGGTTTCCCTACGGTGCTGCACTTCAGCCATGGCAAGATGTACAAGTTTGCAGGCAAGCGAACGCTTGAGGAGCTCACTGTCTTTGCTCGTGGAGGATTCAAGAATGTCGAAGGTGAGGCGGTGAGTGCTGCTCCGGGCTTCCTGGACCTGGCCAAACAGCAAGCGCTGGACGTTAAGAGCGACTTTGTCGCGCTGCTGGCGACCAAGAAGAATGTGCTCTTGGTCACGTTTTCAGGTGGTTTGCTGCTTGGACTACTGCTTGGCTGTCTGTGTGGCTGTTGCACGAGCCGCGGTGCCAAGACTTCGAAGGCCAAGAAAGAGTAAACTCTCGAGACGGTGACTTTGTTGCAAAACAAGTGGGTAAGGAAGCATGACGAGCGGGACGTATGGACTGCTCATGTGTTTTGATATATACATGTTAAACGAAGCTTTGAATCTCTTTGTCATGTATCCGTGCTCGTTACATTGCCTGAGCGATGCGCTGGTTAAGTTCCATAAAGCTGTACTTGAGCTCCAAGCTCTCAAAGAGAGATTCCTCCACGCCTTTGTAATTTGCTAACATTTCGTCCACTTCAGTCACCTTTTCTGGATCACGCTCCTCGAAGAAACTCACTAGGCGTGTACGATACGGATTCTCATCAGACGAAGAACATGACAATGGTTGTGTCTCTTCGTAATGCTGACATTGTGGACGGGAAGCACCATCTCGTCGTGTGGGTGGACGGCCGTTCAAGATGGCGATGTCGTCTTCGCTCAGTGTGTATGGAATGGATGTGTCGTCCTCTTCTTCCATTACCTTTTCTCGTCCATCTTGACTTTGTCTCGGCAATGGCCCTTCGAGTGGAGGCTGCTTACTCCTCCTCACTGAGAGATCTAGCATCATGACTGCAGCTTCCGTTCCCATGGTTCCAGTCACACTTGGCTCATCTCCGCCCTCTACCGCTTGTTGTGTTTGTTGCAGTTGCTGCTGCTTCAGCTCGTCTTGAGCATCTTGAAGTTTTTTCTCCTTGTCTTCAGCTTCGTTAATAAGCGTTCGGACCTGAGTCAGCAGTAGCTCATTCTGCTTTTTCAAGCGCTTATTCACCATACGTGCCTCACTTGCTTCAGCCATGGCCACAGCGATCTGACCTTCAGTCTGAGTGCGCATGTTACGTATCTCCGTGACTAGCACGCGTCTTTGGCCGCGAGCTTTAACCAATTGCTGCGTCAGCTGCAAACGTTCTTGTTCCCATGTTCGCATCTGCTCTTCGTATTGCTGCTTTGTCAGCACCATTTCCCTAGCAATCTTTTCCAATCGAGTGGAAGTTCCCGTCAGATGATTGTTCAAGGGGTAGCCCAATTCTGCACGGCACCGTAATACGGCAGCTTCGGCCTGGCCTAGTTCCTTCTCAAGACAATTACGAGTCGACGAGTCCATTTCGCTAGGCAAATTGGAAGCTTCACCATCACCACCATCGAAGTCGTCCGTCTGCACCAGAAACAAACGTTCAAATTGTAGCACGATAAGTGGTGCATCACTACAAGCTCCATCTCTATTGAGACTGCGTACCATTGCCCAGCGATGTTTTTCTTCGAGCAAAGCATCCCGTTCCGCTTGGATTTCACGCCATGCCTCACGTTCTCTTTGTATCCTCTGGAGTTCACCAGCAATGGAAGCTAGCTCTTGCTCTTTTGCATTCACCTCATTTGCCAGATTTTCCTTCTCCACTATTGCCATATGCGTCTTTGATCGTTCTTGATCGCGTTCTGCGGTCAATTTGGCAATGATGTCCTCATTTCTTTCCTGCACCAATGGAATACAATGGTGTAGACAACGCAATGGTCAATCATGCCAACGTCATCAAGTCTGCCATCTCATAATGAACATACCATTCGCTCCATTAGCTGCATATTGAGTCCATTGAGCTCTTCCAGCAAACTGCGAGCTTCCATGTCGGATCCTCCATTACGCTGACTTCTTGATGATGATGGAACTACAGCTGTCATTTCCTGAGAACCAAAAAGTTTCGAGGCCAAGTGCCCAGCTACATTGATCGGTGCGCTCAAGAGCCAGCTCTGCTGAGCAATAGCCTCGGGGATATACGCTGCGTATCCTGACAGCTCGTTCGCATCAGATGTTGATGCAGATTGGACAATAAGAGCCGTGGATAAAGCCACGTCCCGTTCCTGGTCACGGGCCTTTTCCACCTGAACAGCTTCATCCAACGCGTCTGCCGCAGTCGTAGCAGACTCCATGACTCTATCCGTCACTATTTGCACCTGGTACAAAATGTTCTTCCTATTGTCAAACAAATACTAAAAGCGTCAGAGTCTGCTCCTTCTATCGACCTTTTGCTCACGCACCCTCGTAGTCTAGAGTACGAATTATCCCATACTAATGTCACCTTTCCTGGCTGTATACATCGAAACAAGCCTTCGATAGCACGTCCTGTAGTTGTTGATACATATCTCGTTCGAGCATGTACAATTTCAATCGGTTGTTCATACGGTTCGGGGGCAAACGAGACACTAAAGTCCACGTCAAAGTCTTCTAATTCAAACTTCCACACCAGAAATTGCGGTCCATCCTTCTCCTTCTTTTCCTTCACTTGCATCGCCACCTCATGACGTGAACCCCTTGCGAGATAAACTTTCTCGAGAGGAAAAGGTTGCAAAATAAAGTCAACAGCTGTCATATGCATCCGAGCGCTTCTGTCTTCGTCGCGCTGAGCCACAAACTCAAGCCATTTTGGATGCAGCTCGAGCATTCCACGCCGATGTGCGGCTAGAAACTCGGTCATTTGAGCGCACCATTGGGCGATCACCGAGTCGTTGCGACTGCCTTTAGGAGGGAATTCCGGTAGAGTCGGAAGGTCGTTTCTTGGTTGTTGGAGCTTCAAAGCTGCCACTTGGATGGTGATCAACACATCAAACAGCGTGTTCAGAGGTCGCTCAATGCAGTAAGAAGTCGAACCTTTGGTCACGACAAACTCAACAGTGAAAATGTGGAGATCAGAGGCGGAGAGGGATGACGCAATGCTCTGGGTGACGCTGGGGGGAACAGAGTCTACGCTAGTTACAACAACGTCTAAGAACTGGTCGTCGTTATTAGTCTCGGCTTCGATAACGTTTACGTCATGGTCTAAAGCTACAGGAGGATCCGTGTCAGCGGCTTGAGCTGCAGAGGAGAAGCCAGCATCTGCCATGTTGCGATGGAATCAGATTGAAGCTCTAGAATCAGATGCGGTAAAATGATGCAAAATTTCGGTTCGAACCGATCAACACAAAATTCGTTAAAGACAGAATTTGACGAGCATCTACAATCACTCTCGGCAACAGCATAACGGACTCGAAACAATGCTAAGCGCATTACTGGGTTGTACGCGCAGCCGTGAGTCTATTGATACAATAACATGAAGCAAGAATGCTGTGGCAAATAGTGGTCAATGCTCGCGTAATAATTCGCTTTGCGCGCCTTCGACTCTACGTACAGTTCATGTTTGGTAGCGAGTCATCTTGCCAAGAAGCAAAGAAAGAAGCAGAGATACGCAGCAATTATGCATACAGTATGCAGTATAGACGAGACGGACGTGATGAAAGCGCTGCAGATGCAAGACGTTCTCACGCCTGATGGTACCGAGTGCAGCGCGCAGCAAATGCTGTTGAGGACAAAAGTATGTCGCTCTGGAAGTCTTATGACGAGGTCGAAAACAGCTGCGAGAGAAGCAGAGACGTAAATCGCACCGTCGACAACGACATGGAATAAAGCGAACGAAGAAGAAACGTGGTCGTCTGCGCTTGATACGCCGACCCAAGCCTGTAAGCGTTGTGGTGACAGCGACATCTTACAAGTGACTACACGCGAGTATGGCACGGCTTCGCCGGTTACGGGTTTGGAGCGAGATTCTGAAGAAATGGTGTTCAGAGTACGAGTAGATCATCGCAATGACGACGTCGTTGAAGACCACAAGCTACACGGTGTGTTTGGGGCGGCTGCAGTGCTTCTGGAGTAGTAACACGGGAACTCTGCTGTGCGCAAATGCGTGCAAATGTATCGTTTCTGAAGACGACGTCTTTTCGGTAGCCCATAGCTCGTGTGGCTATCGATGCAATCGCAAAGCGTAATGCGTCGACGGTGAGAAAGAAAACGCGCATGTGCGCACAAAGGTGAAAGGGTTGGAACAGGCGTAGCAGAAGCGCGCAACGCACAGATGGGTACGACGACGAGCTTTTTTCTATATTTCAGACCTTATTAATGAAAATTTGGCTTGGTGCTGGGATGAATCACCGACGATATTGAATTTCTGAAATCGGAAGCGTCAAAAATCGAGATTTTCGATTGGTGTACCGAAACATCGACGTTAACGGAGAAGAAGACGAAGTAAGGGAAGGAAGACCGACAGTCGTTCTTAACGACACGACAGTAGCGCACGTTAGTGAGCCACGAGAGCGATCGTAACATGCAATCAGAGGCCATGAAAACACCGGGGGAAGCGGCTGGTGACCATGCTTCTCCTGCGACAACCGATGTTTCCGTCGCTTGTGTGGCGAATGCGTCTGGTGCCGAGTCGCCTGCTACACCCATGGAGATAGCGATGGCGACGCACACCGGTAATAGATCGATGTGTAGTCTACACGATCAAGAGCAGAAGCCTCGAAACCCACAGGAGGAGAAACGGCGTGAACCCATGACGTCATCAGAGGTGACGCACGCGCAGAACGAACAGAGGAGGGAACGGCACTGGCGACGTATGGTACACAGCGAATTGAGGGGGCGACTGATAGATGCAATGTAAGTGACTTATTGACTGGTTGTAACATTAGAGGATGATAAAGTGTGAGGTTGTTAAATGAGTGCAGGATGGAGCAGTTGGTACGGATAACAGGAGACCCAGACACCAGACACTTGAGGATGTGTGCATCACGGTACGAGTCGTTTGTGTGGAAGAAGAGCGCGAACCAGGTGCAGTACAAGCAGAAGCTAGAACATCGCATCGAGTCGCTACGTCGTCAGCCGTCGCACGATGAGAACGGTGCTGTAGCCGTTACGGTTCGATTGATCGAAGGCCATCGCCTCAATCTGATTCGGTCTCCGAATCCGTCGCTGCAGCTACAACCTATGACAGCTGCTGTATCGGCAGCCGTATCGTCGTTGGTGCCATGTCCATATACTCGACAGCAAAGTCAGCAAGTCGATGCACCGTGTACCTCTCAACGACACAGCAGTCATAGGTCTAGTAGCGGCAAACGAGCAGGGAAGCGAAAAATGCGCTCACCATCTTCATCTGCAGTGACAGATGCTTCGTCAGCTCGACGAGACGAAATGTACTTTGCCAAGCTGCGAGTGATGAAGAGCCAATACCGCGATGAAGTTGCGTTGGTGTTCCGCGAGCTCTGTCGTGTGAATTCGGTAATTCAACGCTCGGCCACTCTGCGGTGCCATGAGTCTAACAACCTCAGCGACTTTCTCGCTAACCTCAAGAAAATAATTTATCTGCTGGAACAGCAACCTGGTGAGGCCTGTGGCATGATCCCAGCCCGTAAGCGCGCTGTTGAGTACCTGGACGTGGTGGAATCCCACATCCAACGGAAAGTATTGCCGATCCTCGACCGTCTACGTCACACCTACTCGACCATTCTACGCCCCATCGTGCTCAACTACATGAAGAACAACTTTCGCTTCAACCGCCGATTCTAGCGCCAGCAGAAGATATAACTAACATGTCGTCTTTAGTCCAGCAAATAATCCAGTCAACAATTAAAAATTCGGTACATTCGTTTAGCCTTACTCTTTACAGCGCCAGTCTTACAGCCTCAATAATTGAAAATTAGAATAGCGAAGTGCGAAAATAATACACAAAATTGATTATTGTACCTTTCAACCATGTCGACGACAGAGGCGGAGCTACGGGCGCTGGACAAGCAGATTGCCGACTTGATGCAAAAGAAAGCGGCAGTGCAGCTGCGTCTGGAGAATGAGGCAAGTGGTGGCATGCGGACCAAGCAGATGAGCGCCGAGGTCGTCGACAGCAATCCGTACAGTCGCTTGATGGCGCTAAAACGTATGGGAATTGTCGAGAATTACGAGAAAATCCGCGATTTTTCCGTCTTGATCGTTGGATTAGGAGGTATTGGGTCCGTAGCAGCTGAAATGCTTACACGCTGTGGCATTGGCAAGCTCATTATGTACGACTACGATACGGTGGAGATTGCCAATATGAATCGCCTCTTTTTCCGACCTGAGCAGGCCGGTATGACCAAGACGGCGGCTGCCAAGCAGACACTGCATAGTGAGTAGTAGTATCGAGACCTTTGATGACTTGTTGATTTGTTCAAAGAGAGACTCAATGGGTGGTGGTGGTTGACAGGTATTAACCCGGACGTGATCTTTGAAGAGTACACAATGGACATTACAACCACGAGCAACTTTGAACAAGTGTTGGATCGTATTCAGCATGGAGGAGTGGACGGAAGTAGTAAGATTAGTCTCGTCTTGAGCTGTGTGGACAATTATGCGGCGCGGACAGCATTGAACCAGGCGTGCAATGAGCTGAACCAAGAGTGGATGGAGTCGGGGGTGTCGGAAGACGCCGTGTCTGGCCATATCCAGTTTCTACTACCAGGACGCACAGCGTGTTTTGAGTGTTTGCCGCCTCTTATTGTCGCGAGTGGCATTGACGAATCCACGCTTAAGCGTGAAGGAGTTTGTGCTGCTTCGCTGCCGACGACCATGGGACTGGTGGCTGCTTTGCTCGTGCAAAACGTTCTGAAATACCTCCTCAACTTTGGACAAGTGTCGTACTATTTGGGCTACAGTGCCATGAAGGACTTTTTCCCGTCTGACGTGATGCGTCCGAACCCCGAGTGCTCGAACGCACAGTGTCGTAAGCAGCAAACTGCAGCTGAACATGTTGGCTGGACTCCGATGGTCTGGAAAGCGCTTGGTCATGATGGTCAAGAGAATCTTGTTGTGGAACACGATGACAATGAGTGGGGGATCGAGCTCGGTGAAGACGATGCTACTGAAAGCAAGGAAGCTCCTGCTGTCGAGACGGCAGCGCTAGCGTCGGGTCTGTCATTTGCCTATGATCAGTCTGCTCTGGCACCAGCAGCGGCTACTGTTGAAGATCAGTCAGCTACAGTAGGAGACGCAAACGTGAGTCTGGAAGAGCTAATGGGACAACTAAAGTCTCTTTAAGACATGCCAACAAGTAAACACGTGCTTCTTTTGGAAGGTCCATAGTAGGAAGATGTGGCGGTGAGTCAGGCGAATGAAGAAAGCGTTTTGCGCTCAGTAAAGTGCTGTGGACTCGTTTGTTTATACTTCAAAGCACTCGCTTGTTAATGAGCATCTAGTACATTACGAAAGGTATGAAGCAAAGCGATACTCGATGCCTCAATGGTCTCGTTCCAAAATCCTTCTCGCCGCCGTCGATCAAGAGCTTGAGCCACTTTGACAACATTTGCTAACGTTCTTGTCGTGTCGGGAGACGATTCTACGACGACTCGCATTGCGTTCAATGCCGATGACCCCACGACTGCTTGTGTACACGTGTTAAACTCTTGTAAGAAATCGGCAAACGTCAGTCCAAGCTCAGCAATCTCGTGTGCCTGTATCTCACTCTTTGGATTCGGTACTTGAGTCCCATTTGATGCCATGTACAATTCACGAATACTCAGTGGTAGAAAACTGTAGTTGATACTCAGCGCTTCTACTTCAGGTGATGCCACCATCTCAATCAACTTGTCAGTCGACGAATGCATGGAAAAGGCTGACGACTGTATCAAGAGATAAAAGTCAGAGAGTCATTCAAGTTTGACACTAGCAAACGATTCGCTACCTCTTTCGTGAGACCAGTAGATGACAAACTATGGGCAGATTTCATCATTTTGCGTGTGAGATGACCACGTCCAAGTGCTTGAATGCACATAGCAGCTTCAATCTCCTCATAACTGTGATCTTGATGGTCATAGTACTGTCTCCAAATGGTTTGAATGGTACTAGCAGCAATTTCTTGGACGCTATAAAGCTCTTTATCGATTGCAGCTTGACGAATAGCGGCTTTCTGTGCCTCATAGTCACGGAAAACCTGCTGAATTGTACAAGCTGCAATGATACGAATGCCCTTCTCAACCTCTCGCTGGATATTTCGACGATGAGCTCGAAAATGCCGTTGAATAGCACTCGCCGCAGTATGTACCTCAGCTTGAGTGCATTCAGTTAGTAGACGGCTCTGTCGACCACGTACAAGGGCCTGGATCTTGATTGCGCTCAGCTCTTCGAGAAAATCTTGCTCCAACTCCAGCTATACACATGCAAAAGGTTAGTAAACTACGTTGATACTGTTGACACTAGTTGGTAAGCTTACGGCATGGTCGAGAGCAACCTCAAAGTGTTTCTGCTCAATGTATCGCCAGCTCAAATCGTCTGCAGTTGCCAGTGCAATCCGCCGACGAACAGCAAAGCTCCTAACCAATGCCTGAATGAGTATCGCAGCGTCAGTTGGTCGTAAAGTGCCTCTTTCTTCGACAACGCTTTGGCTTGTGCGTGGAGTGGCGATAGTCAATTGCTGTTGCAGAGTTTCTTGTTGCTTTGTAGCTGTCAATGGAGAGGGGACAGTCGAACACACTAAACTTGCCGTTGAGCTGTCGGTAGTAAGTCGTCCGTGGCTTTCGCGCGGACTTGATTGCGCTGAATCAAGTGCCGGTATGCTCCCGTCTTCATCGTTGTCATCAACTTTACCACATGAACTTGCTTCAATCTTGACGTCGATCGTCGTTTCCATCGATGACGGACGTTGAACAGAGGACTTGCTGTCGTCTTTCACAGCTTTGCGCTGATTCACTCGACGATACATGCGTTGAATAAGACAAGCTGCCATCTCTTCCACTTCTTCTTGCTGTAGTTTCAGCTGTCGTCCATGTTCTTCAAGCCTTCCTTCTTGTTGAATCCTCTCAAGGAACTGTCGTCCTTGGCGTTGTATCAAAATTGCCGCGTCATTCTCAAGCTTCATCTACAGAGAGAAACACTCAATAAGTCTTTGAACGAGAATGAATACCCAATGCCATCGACTTACTTGCTTGCGCTTCTTGACCTCAGTACGACAGCAATAGCCACGGAAAAGCGCTTGGATTTGACAAACTGCTGCTACATGGAGCAACTGAAGCGCATCATGGCGTACAACAGCCTCAAATTTCACGCCATTCGAGGCTTCTTGCAACTCGACTTCATCATCATTCAGATGTGGTAAGGGAGACTGCTCGTCAATCGACTTGGTGCTCGAATCCTCCCACGCATCGTGTCGAGCTTGTTCAATCTGCTCACGTAGTTTCGAAGTACTGCTTCGAGGAGTGGACGCCCTCGACTCGCAGCCGCTACTTGTTTGCTCGATACCATGTGTCCGACTTTTATGGTAGTCAACGGCAACTTGAACAGGTCGTCTCGTAGGTGAACAAGTGCTCACTCCATTCAGATCATCCTTGATACTTTCCGCAAGTTTCTTCATGCGTCGAAGATACTCCATGTGGCACACGCGCTGCGTCGGTACATCCGGATCTGTATCGTCATCGCGGTCACGAGATCCGATCGTAGAAGTCCTTCGACTAGCGTTTGTCAAAGATGATTGACACTGACTATCATCAAATGCTTGTCGATACCGTGTAGCCTCTTTCTGCTGCGTTGGTGTTGCGCTTTTGCTAGCGTCGTTTACTTGCTGATTGTCGCTACAGTCGAGGGTCAGCGCTTGTGGATGCTCTTCGAATCCATCAACGCTGCTACCATCGTCGCTTTGTATGCCATAATCTTTGTCGTTCCCAATATCTTCATCGTGAGCACCAAAGTAGAGCTGTCCCGGTAACTTTTGCTGCCTTTGAGGTCTACTTGGTTTGTGCTTGTGCCGTCGTGCGACTGCTGCTGTGTTACTTGCAGGACGTTGACCTTGTCGGTCTTTTCGTTTGGGTTTCGCTCGTGCTTTTGGTGGCGTTTGAATCTCGTCTAGAGAGTGCTTCCTCTCAAGCTTCTTCCAGTGCAATTCAAAGGCTCGCTCCGCTGAATTGTCCACTGGACGAGGTCGATTGACGGGCGTTGGCTTTGCAGACCTCGGTCGTTGTCGAGCTGCAGCAGAACTTGGACGTTGAAGCTTTCGATTCCGAGTTGCTGTAGCGCTATGTGGAGATCCATAATGAGGCCTTGCACTTGACGGCTTCATGTCTTTGTAGCATTGCGAAGCAACTGTGGAGCTGTACGAAATGTCGTCGTCTTGTTCGACTGCATTTGTGCTTCGAGATGAAGCATGAGCAGATCGTGGACGAAGGGGACGACGTCCATCGCTTGTGTTGTGTGCAATCTGCGATGCAGGAATGCCATTGTGTCGAACCTTTGCCGTCTGCTGCTTCTTCTTGGCGTCAAGAAAAATCTTCTTGAAAGACTCGCACAGAGCTTTGTTAGTGTCTCGATAGTTCCACACAAGCTGCAGGGCTTTCTTGTACCATTGCAAACTCGCTTCGCTACGTCGATTGAATTCGAGTTCGACGGCCAAGTTGTGGTAAGCTACAGCAAGTGCAATCATCTTTTCTTCGCGAGTCTTGGAGTCGAATGCATCAGCTTGATCGCTATCGTTATTCATTCCATGGCTAAGGTTCACGAGCTCCTCTTGGGTATGGAAAATTGCAGCTTGGGCATGCTCGAGAGCCAAGTCATGTCGTCCAAGTTGCGATTGAATCGCGCACAGATTAAGGTGAGTAATGGACAAGTTCTTGACGTGCGCAGAGCCTGCGCCAAGCTGCGCTGCTTCCATTAGATACTTCAAAGCAGACTTTAACTTGCCAAGCTTTCGATAGCAGCAGCCAATGTTGTTAAACGTAAGGATTTGAAGTGCCTGGCATCGTTTAAAGTTTCCAGGTGCTGTAATGGCTTCAGCTTTGCGTAGCATGGCTAGACATTGTTCAACCTGATCCTGTGCGAGATACTGCATCGCGATCGAGTTATAACTGAGCACCACGTCATTGAGTGTCTTGCTAACGCCAGAGTTCTCGACGCCAAACATGCGTCGTTTAAGCCATAGACTTTGTTCTAGACATCCTAAAGCTTCCACGTCCATCTTCTTGTGCTTTAGACAAGCAACAGTCGACTTTAACATGTCCAAGAGACTTTGGTCGCTATCATTTGGCAAGCAGGGCACCTTGTGGACGGAAGAATCCATGGACTTGGCAGCTTCATCCTGTGGTCGTATCAAAGTAGGAATCAAAGGCTCAAACGCATTGTGGGATGATGGAGAATGGACACGATCATGGACGAATTCACGCGCGTCTTGATGCTGATCGTAGCTCATGGCAAAAGGGTGGAAGGAAATCGAGCAAGGAGCACGGAAATAGCGATGTTAATTCCTTATCAAAGCACTAGCAGCATCCTTGGACCATGCAGAGCACGATGGAAGACGTCAGGGGGCTATTTTCCTACACGGTTTCAACAAGTCTCAGGACATGGCGGACGAAACGACACCATCGCGCCGTCATCGAGACAAACGCCGTCAGAGCAAGAGTCCAAAAATCACATTCATTCATTCTCTACACCAAAGCTCACTCTTTGTCCATTTGCGTGGTTCGAGTGTCTCCTTAATTCATCCTCAACTATGCATCTTGAGTCTGGTATTTCTTCAGCTGGAGCTCGAGGGACTTGATGTGCTTTTTCATGTGTGTGATCTCTTGAGCTTGACCTGCTACGACCTTGAGCAGGTCGTGCTTTTCTCCCTCCAATCGTGCAGCCATTTGCTTGTACATGTCCGACAGCTTTAACGAATCATCCAATGTCGATAGCATTGACATCCGGCTTGGGGCTATGCTTGGAGTGTTTGACATTGCGTCTTCTTCTCGCTTGCCGGACGGCAACTTCATGTGTCGAATGTCCAATCCAGACTTGAGCGGGGACTTGGCTGGAGTAGTAAGCTTTGAAGAGCCAAACGCAGAGCTGAGATGGTCTTCAGGCCTCATTGCTGGAGATGGAGATGTCGAGGTTACTACTTGGAGTCTCATCGATGGTGACGATACATTGTTCAGTAGCGTAGGCGAGACAGCAACTGGAGGCTTCATTGGTGATGGGAGAGCGATTGTCTTCGATTTGGACGGTGAAGGTGGAATACCAATCGGACACTTGACTGCCGAAGGTGACATAGAGTTGACGGGTGAAGGTGGAATGCTGACCGGTGTCTTGGGCGGCAAGGACGAAGTACTGGTCTGTGATGTCGAGCGGCTAATCTGCAACCTTGTCGATGCACTTGCACTAAACAAGTTGCTAGCACTTGGTGCTTCACTAGCAAACAAATCCTGTGCTTGGACTGGATTTAGAGCAGACTGTGTTGAGTGTGGAAACGAAGGTGACTGCGTCCAGTTTCCGTTGTTTGATGGAGCAGGAGATCCAAACAGACTGTCGGCACTCGGCATTTGTTCATGTCCATCAGTCATTGGACCAGGCGTTCGATCACTCGTCGATTGTTGTTGTATCGATCGGTCATCTTGATGTCCACTTTCCTTCATTCTTTGAGCTACGAACGGATCTTTCCCTCCATCGTTTGTGTCATTGTCAGCTACCTTCCTCCTATTCTCCTCCGTAGACGTCTTAAATGGATCGTGTTGCTCCTTCTGCGTTACAAAAGGGTCCGTCATTGACGACGTGTGACCACTTGTTCCTCCCTTGTCCGATGAAGAAGCAAATGGGTCTTTTGGCATTGAATTTCCTCCTGAGGTACTAAACGTTGACGTAGTCTTGTTCCCTCCATGTCCGTTAGCAATCGAAGTAGTGGCAACAGGCTCCGATAGTCTTCTGTATGGGTTTCCACCACTGCTAAACAAATCGTTGTCTGGTGGGGGACCACTCGCGAATAGCTCAGCAGCTGATCCTGTGCTCCCTGGAGCCTTCTGCTGACGGAACGATGACTCTCTATTAGGAGTAAACAATGGCTTTCGATATTGTTTCTGACTCGTATCGGCGTTCAAGTCCACGGTCTCATACATGCCACCACTCGACTGAGATGTGAGTGGGATTTCCTCCAATCCGCTGGGAGACTGCCACTGGGGTGCCTGGTAGTAGAAGGGACCTCCTGGTGCCGCACGTTGATATGAGCCACGGCTGACGCCATGATACGAACCCCCTGATGACTGTGGAGGCGCTGGAATGGGCGGACGTGACGCGGACACGTCTGGGGCCCCGTTCGAGTCCACGAAGTGCTGCAGCAGCCGGTTCATCCGTGAGAAGCTTTGGGAACAATAAGAGTGAAAGCAAAAGTCAAAAACAATTAGTTTTGAAGGGTTTACTCACTGGGTGTATCTATCCCCTGTGCTTGTTATCTGGGTGTATATATACCGCGCTGCCAGTGGTAAACGCTTTGTCATGGATACATTATTTGTCTGTCTTTCTACGCTACCGCCATCTTGAGAGCTTCCATGCGTGTCTTACTGCGACGCTCGCTCTAGACCAGCACCAGCATGTTGATGTCTGAGTGCACGACGGTCTCAGTGCTTACTGCGTAATCGTACTCCGTAGCATTTCTTTGGGACGAGGTATCGAACCAACGAAAGCGCCGGCGAGCAGAATTTACTCGTCATGAACTCGTCCATAGAAACCTTCGTCGTGCGTTTCTATATCACTTCTTTCAACCCTTTCACTGGACTGGGCGCGTGTCTTTTGATGCCCTCGCGCTCATTCCAGTCCTCTTACGTTGGAACAATACGTTGCGCAGCAGTATCGACTGCAATACAAGCCACACGTTTCCGACAAAGCTTTCACCTGAGAAATGCATGCCGATCTGCGCTGAGTACATCTCCACGGCCGCACACATTGGTGCTGTTCAAGATCGAGGCACGCGATGAGGGAAGCATCGAAGCTTTGAGAAAGACGGAGAAGACGGTAGCGTAAAATCACAGACAAACAATGTACTCACGAGAAAACGTCCAAAGAACGCCCACAGCACGACACACTTGGTTGAAAGTTGGAAGATGAGTAGATAGTCTTGTGCTTATTCCGTTGGCTTGCTAATGACGTTGGCGTCCAGCAGCGCCAGACGAGCACAACGTCGACGCAGCTTCTTCTCGGTCCA
This sequence comes from Pseudoperonospora humuli, assembly GCA_003991265.1. NCBI lineage: Eukaryota > Oomycota > Peronosporomycetes > Peronosporales > Peronosporaceae > Pseudoperonospora > Pseudoperonospora humuli. The sequence continues at coordinate 19,216 of NQFO01002232.1, forward strand.
CTGCAAGTTGTTGGTCTTGATATCTCGCTTCATTTTGGCGTAGTCCTCTCCGTGTTTGGCGATGAGCTTGCGCAGGTACTTGGTCTCCTCCTCGGACACGTAGTTGGCGACACGCTTGGGATTGCGCTCACCTAGAAAATCACTATCGGGAACCTCGAAGAGACGCGTCTCATCTGCCTTTTCTAGAGTTCCATCGGCGCCCTCAATGCTCTTACGCAGAGCGGCGTGGGCGTTCGGGTCGGCTTCTAGGCCAAGGTTGGCGTAGTTCTGGCGGGTGGTGAGGTAGTGGTCCCAGACCTGTCTCACCTTGGGGTCGCGCACAAACTTCGTCTTGAACTTGCGCAAGGGCTTCTGCTTACGGCGCTGTGGAATCTTGCCGCGTTTCTTGATGGTCACGCCGAGCCGCCCCATTGTGCACTTGTGAGAGCTATAGAAGAGAAGTGATGTGCACAGCGTCCACACCAGTCAATGGTTGCATGCACTTTAGGGCAGAATGACAGGTTTGCGAATTACCACCAATCACAAACATGGAATTATTGCGTGGTGCGTTGTAGCTATAGCCGAGTATACTACATGCTGCAAGAAAATAAGCGCAGGTATATGAGCAGTACGGACACCCGCTGTAGACAACATTAGCATAAGACTGAAGGGACATGCGTCGGCTACAGGAAAGCGGATGGATCATATTGGAAACACATCAAGTGAATATGCTGCCTAAGCGCTCCAACTGCTGTAAAATTACCAAGTCCAACACGCGAATGTAAAAATGCGTTCACAGCAGAAGATCAGAGGATCGCAGCTAAAGGAGACGGACTCAAGCAGCTCTTCCATTGTCTCGAATCAAAATCAAAATTGTTCCGTCTCTTTAGCGATCAAAGCACACGTGTTGGCGTAAAAACTTCACATAATTTGCTTACGTATCTCGTGCTTCGTCGTAGATTTTGATAATGGAGGCAGGTTCACACTTTATATGCGTAATAGGACACCTTCCGTGCTGTTCAACGTAATGGTATATGCACGGATAGCAAAACACATACCCGGCAGAAGTCATGGCAGGATTCACGCGCTTTTGTTTGCATAATGGGCAAGTAGACGAGCCCATGGTAGCCAATGCCAACGCTTGACCTGAAAACTGAGGTGGAAGTGGTGGGGGTGGAATCGGTACGTCGGTCTCGGCGAGTCGCAACTTGGCCGACACGCCTTCTTCGGAGTACACCCATTCGGCGAATTTGTATCCTGCAATACTCAGCAATAGTAGCACGTAGGAGTGATCTGCCGTCGCCCACGTCACTCGAACTGCAAATCGCCGAATCTTGTCAATAATTGGAGAGCCACTCAATTTCGCCAACACTTTTGCACGGTACGTAATCTCATTCTGAAGGTACATTGCTTCGTCATCTGCTGTAACTCGCACGAGAACCGTCTTCATATACTTATGAAATGGTGAGAAGAACGGTGTGTCTCCAAAGAGATACAGCCACTGGCACAGGAAGAACGAACATTCATACACAAAATGCGCGAACGGATATGTCGCCACAAAACCCTTTTTCAATGTCTGCAGTCGCGACAAGCTTTGAAGACGTTGCAAAAAGTGGCCCATTTGTTGCTCCCTTCTGTCACCACCAGCTGATTCCCTCGTCCTTGTCATAGCCGGTCTACTCAACAGCCCGGCTGTCTCCTTATAATACGCATCCATCTTCGTCTTCATATACGGCACAATTATCTACAGCAGCCAACATTAGTCACTCATTCATACTCTCAACGTGATAGCTATAGTACTACTACATACCGCAAAGAACAGAGCAAATTTTCTAGCTCTGGGAGTCAATGGAGTTGTCGTTGTCTCACCATTTGCATTGACTAATATGACGCGCTTTATACCATAAAACTTCTCCGTGGACAAACTGTCGTAACGTGACAGGAAGTAGCTCTCAATGCAATATCGCAGCACTGCGTAGCTCTCGTCCAAGCGACGCACAAGTAGCGAGAGCGACAAGTTGGGGTATGACTCACACAACGTATGCACCAGATACTCCACGGCCGGCTTGAAACTTGCCGCCATACGCTCCTGCATCACCATCTCGAAAAAAGACGGCGCAGACGATCTACCGCCGTCCTCATCAAAGCCCTGCGTCTGCCCCAAGAACAGCATCGTTAATGTTGTAATGGGAATGATGCAATCTTTTCAATCCGATCGATTTGTGTCATAAATCCGCTAGGTGGTCCACACACTGCTTGAAGCTCATAAGAATTGATGCATCCAATCACAGCGTTTGATGCTGCAACAAACAATGCTATACCATATGGAGCCATTTCTAATTCCGCGCTCATGATGCTGCGTCGTGTTACATCCTCTTCCTGTCGTCGCTTCAGTACGCGCGTGGCTGATACAGATGTAGTGATTGCCAGCTATGCGCGCACTCCTATTGCGTGCTTCAACGGGTCGTTTGCGCCTCTTCAAGCGCCAGAGTTAGGTGCCATCGCCAATATTGAGGCCGTCAAGCGCGCAGGACTCGAGCCCGCGCAGATCCAGGAGGCGTTTCTCGGCAATGTGGTAAGCGCCGGCATCGGCCAGGCGCCAGCACGCCAGTCCGTGCTAAAGGCGGGTTTTCCGAACTTTATCCCGTGCACGACCGTCAATAAGGTCTGCGCGTCCGGTATGAAGTCGCTGGCGATGGCGTCGCAGAGTCTCATGAGCGGTAGTCAGCAGATAATGCTCGCTGGAGGCTTTGAGAGTATGACCAATGTACCGCACTATCTGCCCAAGGCACGTGCTGGCTACCGACTGGGAAATGGCACACTGGTAGACGGCGTTATCCACGACGGGCTGTGGGATCCCTACAACAATCAGCACATGGGCCTTTGTGGCGAAAAGTGTGCTGAGGACTTTGGCTTTTCTAGAGAAGACCAGGACGCCTTTGCGACTGAGAGTTACCGTCGTGCAGTGGACGCGAGTGAGCGAGGCTTTTTCAAGACGGAGATAACGCCCGTGACCATCAAAGGACGACGTGGTAGCCAAGCCAAGGTCTTCGACACGGATGAGGAGATGTTCAACACCAAGCCAGAGAAGATATCGAGCTTGCGTACGGCTTTCAAGAAGGATGGCACGATAACGGCTGCTAATGCGTCCTCGCTGAACGATGGTGCGGCTGCAATGGTGCTCATGACCGGAGCTAAGGCTCGCGAGCTAGGAGTCACTCCTCTTGCACGTATCCGTGGCTTTGCGGACGCAGCACAGGACCCCGTAGAATTCACTATTGCACCTTCGAAGGCTGTACCGTTGGCACTGAACCACGCGGGACTGCAATTGAGCGACGTGGATTACCACGAGATCAACGAAGCTTTCTCAGTCGTGGTGCTGGCTAACATGCGCCTGATGAACATCCCCCACGACCGTGTCAATGTAAACGGTGGCGCTGTCGCTATTGGGCACCCGATTGGAATGTCTGGTACACGTATCGTGGGCACACTCATCCATATTCTCAAGGAGAAGGATGCGACTATTGGCTGTGCTTCCATTTGCAACGGTGGTGGTGGCGCTGGTGCAATGATCATTGAGCGCTTGAACTAGATTGCAGAGCAAGCGGATAGGCCTCAAAACGAAGAAGAACACAGTTGAACGGCGACCAATATACTGTCATTCACAATCGACAAAATTGACTTCAACTCGTACATGCTTCAGCACTGCGTAGTGTGGCGAAGATTTCTTGCAAGTTTTTGCGCAGGAGGAACCTTTGGTCTTCCGTCAATTCATGTGCGTCGCACATGGTTTCCACAAATGATTCAATCTGAGTGAGTGGAACATCAAACTCCAGCATGCTCAACGTGAATGAACCGAGCTGGCCGAACACAATATTGTGCACGCGGCACACGGCTTCTTCGCGTGATGGTAAGCCTAGACACATTCAAGACCAAACTTTGTCAGATTCGATTCAGAACGACATTTCGAGGAAAGATCACGACTTACCGTCGTGTTTGGGCACGCCGCTCGGTAGTTCTTCCCATGGACATGGCTGCGGCGTCCGCTGGAGCTCCTCACCGATCGCCAACAAGAGCGCTTTTTCCCAAAACTGAGTCGCAACCAGCAAACGTTAGAAAAAAGCACTCAAAGCAGAAACTCGATTCAAGTGCTCACCGAAGGAGCCTTCCAGATAGAATGCTTTTTGACTTCTTCTTGTAGGTATGTCCGTGTGGCACCGCGGCCAATTCCTTCTCCGTGTAACAAAGGATGCACTTCGTCAACGTATTGAAGCAACTGCTCATTTGTACGTTCGGTGTAGTCTCTGCAATCGGCACAGAGTGAAGATCGTCGTCGCATCAAATCTTTCAGCCCATCGTCTCCAAAATGAGCGCATCCATTGCGTAGAGACTGCACGACACCTGAATTATCGCTGCTTGATCGTGGTCGCGTCGCTTGCTTTGGTGTTTTCGGATAGTAAAATGTTTCAGCCAAGATCATTGCAGTTTTCGCCGCTTTGATATCGTCTTGACGGACGCACTCGTCAAGAAACGCACCAAAGCAAGCGATCAGCGCTGTGAAACTCGCACGGTCTTTTACCTTGGTCTCTAAGCTGCGTTGACGATTCAGACACTTGACGAAAAGAGCACGGCCTTCTGCAGTCTTGCACGTCTCACGCACAAGATCCTCAATTGACACGCTTTGATTGCTGGACATGGGCGGGACTTCAACGCGAAGTGGTGGTCGCGTCGAGTCTTCCCTCGTCTCGCTTTCATTCGCTTCGTTGAATGACGAGAATTCGCGCTCCTTATCTTCTGCAAAGTACTGGTTTAAAGCAGCGCTCAGGGGGGTTTGTGTGAGGACAGTATGTGGACTGTCCAGTGGAGCTACAGTGTTCAACACAGCAACATTGATAGCTGACTCACGTCTTGGAGAACATGACGTTGTAATTGGAGCCGATGACGACGCAACTGAGCCGTCCTCGATGCTACTTCGACGCTCTAACAGACCATGGGAGTATCGATTTGCACGATCAACCTGGGACTTACTCCATTGCCAATCCAATAGAGCCAATGCTTTTCCTTGGAAGTGCATATTGTCAGGATCTCGCTGATTATGGATAAGTAGCTGTATGTCTTCTGCGCGGCTTAGATTCTGCACATGAGTCTCAAGGGTACTTAGCATCTGCTGCGAATGCTGAAGTCGCTCCTTTTCCACGTGAATAAAGCGACGTAAACTTGCATTCAACTGGTCCAATCGTTCTTCCTCTGCCTTCTGGTATGCCACACTCACAGCCATCGTCATTTCATCTCTTGATATAATCCGATTATACAGCGTCGTCTTCGCACGTGCTCGCGCCATTACTGCCTGAGCCTGTTCTTCTTCACACTTGGTCACTCGAGCAGCCAGTCGTTGCAGTTCATACTCTGGTACACCAATACTCTGCATCCATATACCCATACAAACGCTTCATTATCAGATCAAACAGCCTCTCTCCCGTGTTTCCTCTTCTTACCTGCAGTGCAAGTCTCTGTCTGCCCTTAGCTTCACGTAACTCGATCGTTGATCGCTGAAGTCGATCTGCAGCTTCTCTATGAGCTGCAGCTGCCACTTCATACTCATTATTAGCATTGAGTATCTCGCCCTGGAGCGTCTGGATGTAAGTTTCCGACGCATCCTTGAGCGACTCCAGAGGCCCCGCAACTTGTTCGTCCAAAACTTGAGCCATCAGCAGTTGCTGTCGACAATTGGCATTTACAAAGCATTTCAGCTCCAGTAGAGCGCGTCTGATTCCCGTGCCAGGCTCCTCCAAAGCGCCAATCTCGTCAACAAGCAGCTCCCGGAGTTGTCCGCTTGCATTGCGTTCTGCCTCCGCCTTGTGACGAAAAAAATCCACCAGCCCCTGTAGACTACGTTTGCCCTTGTCTGAATGCTCGTAGATAGCGCTGAATGGCATCTGACAGAACGTACGACGCCACTGATTCTCCTCGTTCGAACCTACCCATTTAGTGCTCATCATGTCCTTGTCAACTGATGCTCTTATATGGTATGGAGCATTCAAAATGACGGTTGTATAGCAAACACTTGGTAATTGTATACGACGCAGGAAGTTGAAGTGCAAGGATCAATGGTTTTAGCGAGCAGCAATGCTTCCAACGTCTCGTTCCTCCTAATTATCCGCGATCGTCTACTGTATGACGTTGTCAACATTCTTCTTCTTCCTAGCTTCCCCAGTCACCGCTCTCACCTTCCAAACTACCTATGTCCTACTCCACTATTTCGACGAATACTCCCCTCGTTCTAATTGTTCGCTCACCGGTCCTTCGCTCAAGAATATTCTCTTGTCTTGTTCGTATTGAGTTCCAGTCACTGTGGACTCCCACGCCGTGAGGATTATTGCATCAGCAGCAGCTTCCCTTGAAACACCGTCGTAGTCGTCCATTGACTCTCTTCTCAAGCGACAGCAAAGTGGGAATACGCTCGAGTGGGAATGAACTACGTGGTGGGCTTCGATGGCGCATGAGACGAGCAAAGATAAAAAAGCCTTGACGACCAAATCTTTGCTACATGTGCCTTACCTTGCTGGATTCATGTCGTGTCGCTTTCTACCTGAATTGTCGCTGGAACTCTGTTGCACAAGAGGGCAAATCGTATTCCAGAGATGATGACTCCTTGCGCAATTCATCTGCACTTGGTGGTGGTACGTTACTGCTCATCATCCGTCCAAATGATGTCGCGTCCAGTGGATGTTCAGTAGCCATCGTCTCATGTTGTTGCTGGTCGTGTGAGCGGTCTGGTGGAGGATAATCATGCGGCAAATATCCACCCAGCGAGCAATAAGGTGTGCTAGTGCCGCTCTCTGCGTGCATTCCAAAGGAACCATGGCCAACGCCATTACCGCCAAATCCACCATCAATCGAGAGCCCCATGCCCATCATTCCGTTACCAAAGCCGTCACCTTCGCGACTTGCAGTCGCCTCAGTGTTCCCGTATCCGCTGTTTGAATTCGAATGCCACGCACTCGATCCATGAAGAGGAGTACCACCACTCCGATGGTTTGAAAACATTGAAAACAATGGCGCTGGAGCAGGTGGCAACGGAGGCTGCTGCTGTTGCTGCTGACCCCGTGGCAACGGTGGAGAACCCCATGACTGCTGCTGCCAAGGCGCTGCTTGCCACGATAAGTTCGACGCCAATTCCGTGCCATCGTCCACCAGTCCTTGTGGAAGATAACTTGACTCAGAAGAGGATGCGAGAGGGGCTTCCGATGCAAGTTGCGGTCCCAAGCTAGGAGATAGCTTCCACTGCTCAATTACTGGATCGTTGTCTAGAGAGTGAAGAGCGCTGTCCAATGGCGACAAGTGCCCATTTGTACTTGACACTGCGCTCGAGTCAACCACGTGGTCTGACGATCCGCGCGAAGACGAGCTTGCCGATAATGGCGGGGATCCACCAATAATACCATTGCCGCGTAACGATCCACCATCACCAATCACAAGACTCGAGAGAGCGTCTGCAACGCCGCCAATCGCAGAGTTTTCAAGGTTAATACTGTTACTAATGCTGCTGATATCACCATTAGTAGACAGCGGTCGAGGGGATGTCAGTGAACACGACGATAGCATTCCATTGGAGCTAGACGTCTTCGATAGGCTACGACCGCCATAGCGAACAGCGGCAGCGTAGCCTCCGAGCATGCCATTGGGCATGAGATTAGCCGAAGCTGAAGATGTCCGACTTAGCTTTTCAGATCCTATAGTAACGGCGAGGCTGCTAACGGACGGTACACTACCAGAAATCGACACTGGTGGCGTCGTCGTGGAGCTCACGTCATCCAGGCTTCCCACAGAACCAGGCCCAGACGGGCCACTGAAAGAGCCTCCACGAGACGATACTGATCGTGGAGGGGGTACGTCTGTACGAGGAACAGCACGCTTCACCTCGACGGACTTGCCATCAATCACGTGATTCTTGTCCAGCAAAACTAGCTCAACACTGGTCTCACTCTCAAATATGACGAAACCAAATCCACGCGACTTGTTCGTCTCACGATTGAACATGACTTCAGCCGACACGACCTTGCCGTACTGCATAAAATACTTTTTAAAGTCCGCTAGAGAATCACACATGATTGGAAAAATACCCATCAGCACCATGTCAACTGCCTTGATACCTTGCATGCTCATCTTCCACGAACAACGTACCATCTTTTGTTTCATAATGTAGACCGCCTACAAATATTTTTTTCGTCGCACCAACAGCACTGTTCGCATTCATGCTGGATATTGAATTGGTCCCATTACCACGACTAGACGACGAAGCACTCCCGATTTCACGCATGCCTTCTGCTCGCGGAACTGCACGTTTTGCTTCAACCTATCGCGTTAAAAGAAGAGCGAGTCAGTCATGTCGACCAAGCCAAACTACAGCGCATCCACGTACTCTACGGCTGTCTAGAACATGATTGGGCTGTGCTAACGCTCTATCAACACACGAGGGGTCTGCATACGTAATAAAGCCAAAGCCTCGTGATCGTCTCGAAATCGGGTCCTTCATCACCACGGCATCCGTCACTGTGCCATAAGCACCAAAGTACGACCGAAGCTTCTCTACATTGCATTCAATACGCCAACACATTAGCACGACAATACGTCCCCCTCCTCTTGCAGCCTTATACGCACCGTCCGTGGTCTCGTACGAAAGCCCCCCAATGAATATTTTTCTACATGCCACAACGCACAAGTCGAACACGTGGTCAGTTATTCATCTCGTCCATGGATCCTTTCCCCTCCCTAGCCATGAATATCGCTATCGACTTTACTCATCCACTTTAGTCTAGACCACCACGTCGATCAAGGCTTTCCCCGTCACTCAATTGCTGCTACTGCTACCTACTCACCCTAACTTGGTTGTGTCTGTCATCCTCAAGTCGCCTATTGCACCAAGCTGGCACCAAGTTTCCGTCGCGATGTAGCTACGTTGCTGCACGGTCAGTCGTCAGTCGCTCACGCTACCTTGCTGTCTTGCCGTGTAGTGTCGAGCTGAAATGAGTCAGAAGCGCAGAGAATCCTCTAGAATCGAACCTCCCTCCTTCAAGTGACGGCAAACGAGCAGGAGATTGACGATGTTTGTAGCGCTGAGGTTTTTCCTTCCTGAGGGCACGGCCTCCTACAAGTGCGTGTGGCTTGTGAATACCAAGATAGAGACGCGTGCTGTGCTGACGCTGCAAAGCTTCTCACGCTTTTGGATGTCGTTCGGACAACATTAACCTTGGCAAGCTTTTTTTTTAGGAAAATAGCAAATTAATTCCGAAGTTTAGACAAATCACGCACTTTCGCTATTTTGGTCAAAATCCAGAGCCCAAAACATGATTTTGGCAGAAATAGTCGAGCGCCGCGAGACCATATTTTAGTCCATATCACAGAATTTTGGCCCAACAGAGACTCTATCTTGTCTTCTGACTTGATGAGAAAGCTGGAGTGATTGTTTGCCTATCAAGTATGTCGCGCTGCTGGATTCTTCAGGTCCTAAATGAACAATATCTCGCAAATACATTGTTTACTAATCTATATGTCTGTCTACTTTACTTTTGCCTCTTCCGCTCTTGTAAAAGTCTTATGCGGCCATCACCGCAAAACTCGCTCTTGAGCAGCGCCAGCATGGTGATGACCGCGTTCACGTTGCGGTTTCAATACTTGATATTACACTTCGTGTAGTCGCAGCGGAGCATTTCTTTGTTGAATGAAGATCCACCGCCACCTCGACGACGTTTCCTTCAGCAACTTCGTATCGAACGTAGGGCGCTCGTCATGAACTCGTCCAGGAGACCACCATTGCGCGCTTCTGTAGCGCATGTTCAACCCTTTCACCGGATTGGGCGCGTGTCTTTGATGCCGTCTGACTTACTTCGGTCTCCGTATGCCACGCACGTCACTTTGTTCACCATAAACGCTGCAATCGCATTGACCGCCACACGAGCCATGCGCTTCCATAACAACTTCTTCTTAAGAAACGGCTGACCCACGCAAACTTCAGCAAGAAAGTCATGTTGCTTCAGAAGTGCTGCAGTTGCTCCAGATAGATCGTGTAGCTTGCGGTCTAGAACGATGGCATCTCTGCAAGGATCTTCTCGAATCAAGAGTGTCGTTTCTTCTGACCTTCATTCAAACCAGCCATGTGACGTCATTCCTTTGAAGACACTTGCACGATGCCGTGCTCGTTACGACACCTAGATTGCGGAGATTGGTGTTTCTACTCCAAGCGATTCTTACTTTCCTCCTTCGCCTCCTATCACGACGCCTCTCTTGCTGTGGATCAAAGTCCTCTCTTACTGTAGTCGCAACCCAAGATATGACATCTAGGTAAGCGTTCAAAGGCTTCTTGCTCGATTTTTCTTGCTTTCCGTCTGCGGCAAAGACTGCAGAACTGACACACCGTATCAGCCGATCGCTACATGATCGGCAAAGAGGCAACTAGCGTGCTCGTCTTCGTTTAAAGCGATTACTATAACAACTTGCTCCTGGAAACACCACTCACTCCAAGCATGGTCTCAAACGGGAGGATACTAAAGATGTGGCACATTGCTGCCCACCGATTCTTCAAAAGCGACTTCAACAATTGCGATACTACTTGCTTGCTTTTCGCTGCACGTGTAGAAACCAGATGGCGCAGTAGTGCTGATCTTGATATGCACTATCGTCTACGTCGTGTATACAGAAAACAGCGAGAACCTCTTCTCGCTTGGCAGTCGAGCTTGAACATTAGACTGTTTTCTGCGAATTCTACTGCGCGTTCCCATCTGGCGTAAGAATGTCTCGCACATGCAGCACTTCCGTCACATCCGTCTCATTGGTGCTCTCGGGCGCATACATTCTCACTTTCTCGAGACGACCAAGCTCGTCCGTACGTAAAGTCGAGCGAATGTTCTTGAAATATGCACGAATCAACACGCCAGCATTGACGCTACTTTCGAGTAATTGTGGTTGAAAAAGGTCCGGTCGTTCTCCACACACCAAAGCGTGTCAAGAGTGACCAGATGCCAGACCTCTGTCCAGACGTCGGAAAATATCCGCTATCGGTCGCGTTTCGCTCGAGCTTTGTATGTCCACAGATTATTCGGATAAAATACACGCGAGTTGTAATTGTTTGAAAATGTGACAAAAGTTTGAGATTTTTGTTTGGGAATCCGGTCAAAAATGACTACGCAGCTCCTGCGTCGCGCCGTGACGCCTCTGATGATGACGCGCCCCACGCGTCCTCTTCTGCATGCCAGCGCTTGCCACGCCTTCAGCACTGGCTTCGCAACCGACCCTAAGTCGCTAACTGAGACGCTGCGCGAACTACGGGCCAGCGAACACTTCGACCTCATTGTGATCGGCAGCGGGCCCGCAGGCCAGAAATGCGCTATTGACAGCGCTAAGCACGGCAAGTCTGTGGCAATAATTGACAAGCGCGATATGCTGGGTGGAGCCTGTGTACACACGGGTACCATACCCTCCAAGGTGCCGTGATTTGTGAAGGTTATAGTATCTAGAAGGGGCGTTGTAGCTAACGGGTCGAGCTGTGTATTGCATACGGCTTTATTCTGCTGCAGACATTCCGCGAAGCAGCGCTGCATCTGACAGGGTATCGTCACAAAGCGTTTTACAATGGTCAGGCAGGGCCCACGAAGCGCTTTGGAGTCGAAGACATCCTGCAGCGTGTAAAAAAGGTGGAGGATGCTGAGACGGACATCACGCGCCACCAGTTGTTGCGCAACGGAGTGCATCTTATCACTGGCACAGCAAGGTTCATGCCGGGCAATAAGCACATGGTTGCAGTGCTGTCGAACGAGTCGTACGAGACAGCTACGGACGCCCAGCGGCACTCCAACGCTGACATTTGCAAACGGTAATGACATCACCTTTTTCGTCTTTTATGCTATGATGCTGATTGTCCAATTGTGTCTGCTGTCTACTGCAGTGTGTTGACGGCTGACAAGTTCCTCGTGTGCGTAGGAACAAGACCGGCTCGCCGTCCGGGCATTCCATTCGATGGCGAAACTATCTTTGACAGTGACCAATTGTTGTGGGGAAACGTCAAGACAGTCCCGCGCCGTTTAATCGTCGTTGGTGCTGGCGTTGTGGGAATGGAGTACGCGTCGATGATGTCAATCATTCCCGGCACGGATGTGACAGTGATCGACGCACGCAAGGAGATTCTCAATATGGCAGACAAGGAAGTTTCTGAAGCGCTGTGCTACTCCATGGCCCAGACAGGAACCCGGTTCCTTGTTGACGAGACAATCAAGAGTGTGGAGAAATCTGCGAGTGGAGAAGTCCTTGTGTGCCTAGATAGTGGCAAAACTGTTGTCGGTGACGGTCTGCTGTACACCGTTGGGCGTCAGGGTAACGTCGAGGGCTTGAATTTAAAGGCAGTGGGCATTACTCCGGACAAGCGCGGACACATCAAAGTTGACAACAACTTTCAGACTGCGGTGCCTCACATGTACGTACAGAAACTTACTTGTGGAATCGCCACAAAGTAATACTAATGCTTGCGTTGATCTTGTGTAGATATGCAGCGGGCGATATCATTGGCTTTCCAGGTCTTGCGTCGACGTCAATGGAACAGGGACGTCTTGCTTCGGTTCACATGCGCACCTCCAAGTCTTTTTACACCACGGAGATCTCGGACGACAAAAAGATGGATGACCCAGACCGCGTGCGCACTCGCATGCGCTCTGGTGAAGTCTTTCCTTTCGGCATTTACACGGTGCCCGAAATTTCCATGGTGGGCAAGAATGAACAGCAGCTAACGAAGGAACATGTTCCATACGAGGTTGGCGTAGCGCGTTACGAAGAGCTGGCGAAGGGGCAGATGCTTGGAGGTGTGCCAGGCTTTCTCAAAATCATTTTCTGTCCATCGACGCTCAAGATCCTTGGCGTCCACGCAATCGGTGAGGGCGCCACGGAAATCATCCACATTGGACAGGTGGTTATGTCCACCGGCGGTAATCTCGAATATTTCCGCAACGCTGTGTTTAACTACCCGACTTTGGCCGAAGCGTATCGTGTGGCAGCACTTAATGGTCTCCGCAAAGTCGATCGGTTGGGCGAATTTCAAGCCTCCTGAGAGTGAGAGGACGAGGCTGAGTGGGTTTCGATTGCAAGTATGAGAGCGTTAGCAAGAAACCGCAGCAGTGGCATCTATCTTGTAAATAGCCGTGAATGGCTCAATCAGGACAGACATACAGAAGATCAGCACAGGACAAAGATGTATTTCGGAAATTCAACATGAAAGGAGTATGTGCGATAATGGCGGAACATTTGTCATGAGCACAATATTCATGAGGAAAAGGTATTGCTAAACTGAATCGCCTCTTAACAATCTTTCGATGCTCAGATCTGATCTGAATCGATCTTCTCTCGTATCCACGATCGTTGATGATGTCACGTCTTTTTGGAAGCCTTTAACCTTCCCTAGCTCAGCTCCTCACTGTTGGGCCGATCACCTAGCGTTGCCCATGGTAGCAGCGGAAAAATCTTACGCTGAAACAACACTTTGGCTTGATTGCAGTCTAGCGCCACGCCCATGCGCTTTCTCTCCTTCGACAGTTTCATGTCATGTTCAAGCGTTTGGTGGCACTGCCAGCAGAACTTGCTCGCTCTGAACTCGTCCGCCGTCGCACGCTTCGGCAACGTCTGTTTGACCGGATTGGGCACTATCTTTACAGCTATCCCCAGTCTCCATACATGTTTCGTTACTCACCGTCGGAACATTGTGCTTCTTCTCTATGGCATTGATCGCCACACGAGCCATGCGCTTTTGACACACTTTTCATTAGAAATCCAGCTGGTCCGCAGTAGAAACCCCGCATCACCTTACACACTGCAGGCGCTCCACATATGTCACGACACGGCTTTTACGTGCGACTTTTCTTAAATCAGTACAAACGAGCTCTTATCCGCATTTCGTCTAGCTTAGTGACGACGTTTAGCACGTATCCACACGAGTCACAAACGACATTTCGTGCCATCGTTTCCTTTCCTTCGTCCGTAGTCGAATCAGTGGAATTTTCGTGCGGTAATCATTGCTCGCTTCTTCGCAAGAAGGTGATCGTCCTTAACTTAAAGCAGCTGATTGACTGACTATATCGACCACTTCGTCTCTTGTGCGCCATAGAAACCCCAAGTAGAAATTGCGTTTCTGAACTGTCTTTTTTTCATCGTGAGATTGATTTTTTGCCATATTAAGACGGCAGTTGTCGGTGAGATTGAACGACAGCTAAAGGCCGTTGACTCTGGATGTCAAAGGACGGCCAAGTACGAGGAGAAGACGGTGCCATGCCTATGGATAACACAGCTCTGCTTGCTAATGGCAACTACGACAAACTTGCGACACCTTACAGTGGGGACTCACCGACTTCTGAAAGACAAGGCAACGAACAGAGTGAACAAGAGACATCGACAGAACAGTCACAAGAGGAGAAGAATGAAGAAAGCTATGGCGACTTGATGCATGGTATCAACTCTTTCTGGGCTATCGTGTTTCCGGTGTGCGTCACGATGATCGTGGCTAGTCTTGTGGTCGTCAATTACCGCAGTGCTAGTATTGAAGCGTCAATGTCGACGTACTTGGTGTATGGAGAGTCTGGGACCGAAAGTGGGGGAGGTTCAGGTATTGGAAAGTCATTGATCAATGCATTGGTGATCATTGCAGCTATTGCGGTCTTGACCTTTGGCATGGCGCTGTTGTACAAATACAATTGTATGAAGTTCCTCAGTGGCTACATCATGTTTGCTTCGGCCGCCATCTTAAGTTTCGTGGGGGGACAACTCGTGGATGAGATTGTGAACAAGCAATTTAACTGGGCCGTGGACTGGCCTTCGTTCCTCTTTATCATGATCAACTTTGGCTTTGTTGGTGTCGTCTCGATTTTCTACCAGAAAGGTACACCCAAGATGTTGCAAAATGGCTATTTGGTCATGGTTAGTGTCATCTTGGCCTGGGAGTTCTCCATGTGGCCAGAATGGACGACTATCACCTTTTGTGTCATGTTTGCTTGCTACGATTTGTGCGCGGTGCTGACACCGTGCGGTCCGTTGAAGTACCTTATTGGACTTATTCAGGAGAAGCAGGCACCGCTGCCTGGTCTGTTGTACGAAGCTGATGTGCGTGACGGTGTTTCGCATGACCACCGTCGACAACAGCAGCAGCAACAACGTCCGAAGAAAGCGGCAACAGATGCTGCTGCTACCACAGCTGTAGCTACGGCTGTTGCCACGGCTGTTCCTACGGCTGTGCAGTCTTCGTCGAATACTAGCCGCCAGAACAGCAGCGCCAACGCGTCCGAGACTGGCAATACCAATGTCGCACCCTCTCAAGGTTCGAGTCAAGTAGTGCTGGCGACCGCAGTCCCGACAGCAGCCTCGGGACCGTCGTCGTCCTCGGCCGTGTCTTCGGGCCAACGTCCACGCAATGTCGCTGAGTCCGACTTTACCACCCACGAGTGCGAAACATTGGAGGAACTTGTCAGTCTTCTGACGAGATTCTATGAAACGTTTAGCCCTGAAGACACGTGGAAGGCCCCGCAGGTTGCTGAAAAGTTTCTTTCCACGCAAGATCGCTTGTGGCTGCTTATCTTTCACAAGTACACTGTCTGTTCGTGCTCGACGGACATTCCGTGTCCAATTCAGGCTAGACGTGACCGTCGTCAACGCGAACAAGAGGAAGATGAGGACGACAAAACCATTAAATTGGGTTTGGGCGACTTTATCTTCTACAGTGTCTTGGTCGGTCGTGCTGCTATCACCGACTTCTCCACCTTTGCAGTTACCTTTGTGTGTATCGTGATGGTAAGCATCAGCGTTTACATTTCTTTGTGGAACAAAGAAGCATTTGTCTAACATTTGTGTCTTTATAGGGTCTTGGAGGAACGCTCTTTCTTCTGTCCGTGCTGCACAAGGCGCTGCCGGCATTACCCATTTCAATCTTTTTGGCCACGACTTTTTACTTTCTGACGCAGTACATCTTTATCGATTTCTGCAGCTTCGTGATGACATTCCCAGCCGCATTGTAGTGGAAATATAGCGAAGAACAAAACAATGAAAAACACTTGACGTTTGAACGTCATAAAAGGCTTTTAGAGATCGAGTCAGTTAGCGCGTCAACTTGTTGAGCGTACAACAAGATCAAAGACTAGCGCAAATTTGTCGTGCTTTAGTGCTACTTATAGACAATCTGATAACTAAAGACACGTCTGTATCGTCTCTTTGTAGCTTACAAGCTCAAAGAAAGAAAAAAGTGGGTACAGATTGCAACGTGAAGAGTCCGTCTACACTATCGTCATGGCATTGCCATTCAAATTTGAAGAAAAGTTAGTCAAAGCATGTCGAGAAGCTGATTTGGACGTGTGTCAATCAAGTATCGCGGCATTACAAACTCGAGACGCACTATCTGATGAGTCCATTCAACAAATGTTGGGTTATGCTTTCTCGACTGCGGCGGCCCGTAATCACGTCGCGGTCATGGAATTGTTGCTGTATCCGACAAGGAATGGTCCAATCATGACTCAAAGTACGGAGCTTCACGAGTGTTTGCTTTACGGCATGTGCCGACAGGAAACGTATTTTCCTCGTGAGCCACAGTTTCAGTGCTGCTACGCATTGCGTTACCTCGCCTATGCAGCAATCATGTGCGTTAAACACAATGCGCTCTCGGCACTTGAGTTTCTCATTCGAGAGCAGACACTACCAATGATGCCGTTACTTGTGGACACGGACGTCGTACGCTGCTTTTGTTTGGCATTGGAACTTGGGAGTGATTGCAATGCCGTAGCCCCTGAGGCTTATCGACCAATGCTGATGCTGCTCTTACGCCGGTACCCCGCGTTGCTACTACCGTATGTGGATGGACAGCACCATACGACGGATGGAAGTACCAATGAGCACTTGAAAGCACTGCAAATTAGCTTGTTGTACGAATATGTTACAAATCCGCAGACACAGACAAAGTAAAGGCTAGAACGATGGAACAAGAAGTAGAATGCAGTACCTTGAGCACCACTAATCTGCTGAAAAGTGAAAGAAAGCACCATTACGATTGAACACAACGAGAATGTAGTCGACTCGACTATGCATGTCTTACTTGCTAGTCGACAAAGGCTGGCTGAGCGGCTACTTTTTGAAAGCAGCGTCGAAGAGCACGATGATGGCACTCATGTTGTCACGACTGCCTTTGGCCAAGCATTCATCCAGCAGCATCTCGGCAATGTCTTTGGGGTTCTTCACATCGCTTTTGAGCTTGCTACGAATAAACTTGCGCAACTGGTCGTTGCTCATGACGTCATAGATTCCATCGCAGCACAACACGAGGAACTCGTCTGCTGGATCGCGACGCTGCACACGTACACAAGGCTCAGACGTCACCAGTTGCTGGTGGGGTTTCAGCTCCGTATTGCGCTTGAACCACAAGTCCCCAAAGCTTCTCGAGACAGCCACACCACCGCACACACGACCACGAAAGACTGTTCCTCCAGCTGCCACAATGCGCTGTTTCTCAAACTCCAAGTCGGGTTTGTGGTCGACCGACAATTGCAGCACTTCGGGAATCTTTGCATTGCTCAAGATGCATCGTGAATCCCCCACATTGGCACATACCACGTCCTTGGGCGTGATAATAGCAAAGAGTCCCGTTGAGCCCATTTCATCCGAAGAAGACCCAAATTCCGGGTGTTCCTTGAGCATTTCGTCAGCAGCCATGAAACCCTCACACAGCGCCACAGCCAGTGACTCGGGTGACTTGTGATCCTTCTTGAACGCTTCCGTAGCTGTGATCGCTTGCACAATCTGTTCAGCACTATCATAGAAAAGATGGTACCATCAGGTCTCTCGTCAAGACGCACTGCTTTTTAGTCCTAGACAGCGTCACGTACATGTACTTTGAGACAGCAGAGCCACCATGGCCATCAAATACTGCGACACAAATCGTATCTGGTACATCTGGATGCATTGGAATCTTGACAATGTCGACATCCTAATCGTATAAAGAAACCCCATGTCATGCCAACGAATCGAGTATTTCTATGTCAATTGCAATGTTGAGGGACTCAAACCTCCATGGTATCACGCCAGCCTTGCATACTTGTCTTGCCTATCGACATACCAGGTGCTGAAAACGTCTCAGACGTCTTGGTCGTGAGAGGTTCAGCGAGGAAGCGCGACATCTTGGACCTTTCTTGACAAAATGGAATGGAAATGGGATTCGTGTACACATTGTGTTTCGCACCACACCATCCCATTACTAACCTTGCGTGGCATTTAGAAATTTGTGAGCATTCTGAATGTCTACAGCATCAGAGGGTTCAGCGCCTCATGCTATGGCCACCTGTACTCGTCATGCACTCACGTCACAAGACGTATCAGATGCTGAGAATCCCAAGAGACGTCGTGATGATGACGACTTTGATACGGAGTCCAAATTGCTCAATCGCAAGCGCTTTCTGCGCTTCCTCAAGTCCCATGAACTCAAATTTGGGCTGGAACCGGTAGCTCGCGATGAGTTGACCGGTGAAGTAACACTTGTCGTCTGTCGGTTCTGCAAACACTTTGGACGGGAACAGCAGCCCAACAAGCAACGTCGTTCCACAAAGAATGTCAAATACTTTCGGAAGTCCTTTCGAACGGACCAATACAAGCAACACCATGAGATTTGTCATTGCAAGACGTGGAAAAAGTATCAAGCGTGCTCCGATGAAGACAAGCGATGTTTCTTTTCGTATTTAGAGGATGCAACGTCTGAGACGGAAGGACCGATTGATATGGCGCAGCGATGTAAGGTGGACTTAGCGCCGGGTGAAGTGTGGGCTTTAGAACCCCCAAAGGAAGAAAAAAAGCAAAGACGGTTCAAACTTAGGCCTTTGATTGTCGAGATGGTCCTGGAACTGTCGATTGGGGTAGTCAGAGCGACAGCTGAAGCTGCCACTGAGAAGCAGGACGCTCGCCGGACGCACGAATCGACGGGAACAAAATGGTGTCCTCCAAAAGACACGTTTGAATCGTGTGCGTTGGCCGGATCACTTGAAAAGCCCATGTATCGTGTTGTCGTGTACTCGCGCTCGCAGATTGATTGCTTGGTGAAGCTTGCA
>NQFO01002241.1:0-23172 GCA_003991265.1 Pseudoperonospora humuli
GGATTCGGAGTTTGTCAGGAACGTGAGATCGGGTGGAGATGCCTAAGAAAGTGGGTAGCGCGTTAGGGACTTGCTAGAGCTCCCGGAAGTTGACGATCACCCGAGCCGAGGATACAATCAAGGCGGAAACTTGCTCGAGCCGTGTCTTTCCCAAGTGATACTCAGCCTTCACAATCGGTTTGTACTAGGTTGGAGGTTTCTACTCCACCAATCCAGTTTGATTCTACATCCGCAGCAGTCGCAAATGACGATATCTGGAGCAATGGATTTCTACACGTCAGACGAAGACACTCCATTGTTACAGAATCGGACAATATCTGACGAATCCCCACGTAGCGACTACGAGCTCAGCACTTGCTCGCAAGCTGTCACAAACAGAGATTCCAATACCACACGCCGTAATTTGCAGACGACGGAATTAAAACTGAATGTGGACAAGATCTGGGCTATGGTAGTCCAAGCAACTACATGAAACTTTTCACATTATTGTATTGCGCAGCAGAGCGCGTTTCACGCACGGCAAACAGGTTTATATGCCTATGCATAGCTTCATATATTCTATCACGCTTCTCTTGTTGTAACAGAATTGCTCGTGCATGTAGAACTCATTGTGTCATTTACAAACTTCAACAATCAAGAAACATATCCAATTAGTATAGGCGACATGCCGTCATAGAGCAATCCTAATACTATAGAAAACTCGTATGGGATCTCTAGCCATGATGTCTGCGTTTCTTGTGTGGAGAAATGGCTCCTTACTTGTATCATTTTGTCATCATTATCAACCAATCAGAAGCGCTAGCGATAGAAACCTGTGCATTCTGATCCATTTCAGCCAGCCAATGTCATACTTTGTGTTCTATCCAAATCACATGATGAGCACCCAGGGAAATGACCCAAAGGTGCCTCAGGTGGCGCAGGACGCTGTGCTCGTGCGGTCTGAGGACCTGGAAGGCAAAAGCGCTCAAGTGCGTGGCTATGACTTCAATCAGGGTGTCGACTATGACCAGATTATGCGAGCATACGTGACAATGGGCTATCAGGGCACGAATCTGGGTGAAGCCATCGAGGAGATCAAGCGCATGCGCAAGTGGCGCCTAAGCGACGACCCCGTCTCACCCGATGAACACGACGAAGAGCGCAAAGACCCGACATTTCGTGCAACGATTAAGACCAAGATCTTTCTAGGCTACACGTCCAATCTGATCTCCAGTGGCTTACGTGAGTCGTTGCGCTTCCTGGCACAACACAAGATGGTGGATGTCATTGTGTCTTCTGCTGGTGGCATTGAAGAGGACTTTATCAAGTGTTTGGCTCCGACATACATCGGTAACTTTGCTCTCAAGGGCGAAAAGTTACGTCGTCGTGGGATTAACCGCATTGGAAACTTGTTAGTACCAAATGACAATTATTGCAAGTTTGAGGACTGGATAGACCCCATTCTGGACAAGATGCTGGAAGAGCAAAAGACGCAAGGCATTGTCTGGTCCCCTTCGACGATGATTCATCGCTTTGGGAAGGAGATTGACCATGAGGATTCCGTCTACTACTGGGCCTATAAGCACAACATTCCGGTCTTTTGTCCGTCACTCACGGACGGGTCCATTGGTGACATGATTTACTTTCATTCGTATCGAAAGGAAGGACTTGTGGTGGATATTGCGAGTGACATCCGTCGTATGAACGACCACGCGATTCGCGCACCGGGTAAGACGGGAGTGATCATTTTGGGGGGAGGGATGGTGAAGCATCACATTTTGAACGCCAATCTCATGCGCAATGGCGCTGACTTTGGTGTGTTTGTCAATACGGGCCAAGAGTTTGATGGAAGCGATGCGGGTGCCCGCCCCGATGAAGCAATCTCGTGGGGCAAGCTGCGACTGGACTCCAAACCCGTGAAGCTCTACGCCGATGCAACGCTGGTGTTTCCACTCATTGTGGCTGAAACATTTGCCAAAGAGTTTCATGCAGTGAAGCAAGAGAAAGAAGCTGCCGCGGTCAAACGCTCGTGAAGAATAAAGCAACTTTGAGTACGTTCCTTGTAGTTTGTATGCAAATGTCAGGACGAATAATCTCCTACGTCTTGAGCAATGACTCGTTGATATTGCGCTTGTTCCTAGCGTCGACTGCAGGTCGAGACACGTTGGGAAATACCGACTTTCGCGGCACACAAAACAACTCTTGCTCTAGGTCGCCATAGAAAAGTTCCTGGAGCACGTTGAACACCGTGTTTTCCATCACCCCTGCAACAATCGTTTGGCAATCGTCATCTTGTCGAGCCTTGTAGTATATACCTTGGTGCGACTCAATCACGTTTGCACTAGCCAAAGCTCTAGCATGTCCGAGTGCACGATCAGATCGAGATAGCGGTATGAGCTGCTCTTTCAGAGCATCTTGGATCGTGCTGGATGTGAGCACATCCATGACCAAATCCTCCATGACATCGTACAGAACGTCTCGGCATGTTGCAGCGGCAGCTTCGTCTCCCATGACGGAATTCGTTGCCGTGTCAGGCTGGCTACTGCCACGATCTTTGCCATGTGGCGGTATGATTGACGAAGCAAGTTCTCTGCCTACCCTCGTCGAGGAATTACTGTGTCGAATACTTGACAATGAAGGTGCTGCCTTGACGTCCTTGCTACTTGGTATAGGAAGTACCGGAACCTCTCGTGAAATCTCTTTAGTGATCGGCAGTGGCAATTTCTTCAGCTCTTCATGTGGATAGATCCTTTCCATTGCATCCAGGGAGAGCACATGGGCGCATATCCGCACAAAGAGGGGTATCGAGTCGTCCATACTGTCCAATGCCTGCACGTGTCGATTGTCATTCCTTGACATCGTTCCGGTATCAGGTGGTCCCTTTCGAGTCAATTGCGATACCACTTTCCGTGAGCTATCGGGACTGGTTCCATTGTTGCGGTTATTGAAGGCCGTCACTTTCATACCGCGTCGTTTGTCAACCACAGCTTCCTGTGTTGCTATAGACCGATTGACAACTGATGTCCGAGTTTTGTTGTCACGATCACACGAAGGTGACGGCCTTGTCAAGCTCGCTTGCTGTCCTTTACCGCGTGTCCCGCTACTAGTCGTCGAGTTATTACTGTTCGAGTCATAGCTCTCGTCAATGAACGTAATCACACAAGCCACGTCGTGATTGACCACAAATGCGTCACTTGCAGTGGTAACACTAACGCGAATGAGAGCGTTCTCCCCTGGTCCAAGCGTGCCACGCTTAGGTGAAAACGTAATCACTCCATTTGCAACGAGAGGATGCATCAAGTCCCATTCAAACTTGAAGCTTCGTGGTGGCGATGCAGGGGAACTCTCACAGGTGCTCTCATGCTGTAAGATCACCAAACGACTCACCTCGGAATGCATCGACACGTGCCCAAAGTCAACGTAATCGGCAACAAAACAAGCAGGAAAGTCAGGGATACGCAATGCTTGTCGTGTCGGTGGTCTCGATGTCACGAGCTCGTTTTTCACTTGCTCTAGTGTGCGCTGGGAAGGATGAAATCCAGTGGCAACAATTGTAATCTCGACTTCTTCCTTATATCCTTTGCCCATTAAACCGTGTGCTTCAAGGAGCAATGGAGCGTGGATGGTGCCCACTTGGATCGGATTGAACTCAAGGTTGAGGAAAATCGAGCTTTTCGCTGGAACAATCGCCGAGCTCGTGGAGCAGCCCAGCACCGGGTACTCGTAGTTTGAAGCATTCACTTGGTCGAACGAGTCGCTGCCAATGTCCAAGCGTAGTGCATTGTCGCCACGATTAAAGACTTCAATTTGCTGAACTGGTGGACCGCCAATGCGACGAGGAGTTGGTCGTTCAAGTTGACGGACGCATTTGTCGTCTGTGGTTGGAACCACGTCACGTTTGCATGGCGCAGGACACCCACAGTCACGTCGGAACTCACCGAGTGTCACTGGAGAGAGACGAAATGTCGTTGTGGGCACAAAGAGCTTGGGGTCTTCGTGTGTTAATGTTCGTCCTTGCAATTCCAGCACCATCTTTTTGCCTTTGTCCACTTGTAGAAACAATGGGAGATCGTGTTTCCCATCATAAGCATGTGATGTATACGAGTACGACATAACCACGACAACACTTTGATGAGGAAGCAACGTCGCGTGGCGAGGCGAGATGCTAAACACTTTGCTGTCAACAATGGCGTCCAAGCGCAATTCCTCGTTCGATGGTGCACCCGTCTTGGCCCAATGCTCGATCTCAACGTCGCTCTCTTTCGGGTAACGCAAATGAAATTGAACGACAAGACCTCCAGGATTGCAGAGTTTCACAAACAGCTTCTCACTGCGACTTCCGAATGGCGCAGGGGTGAACGGCAAAGCAAAACGCTTTGGCACAAGCTCATCGTCGAGTTCGTCGGATTCAGGAACGCTTGGCACGTTGATCTCAATGAGATTCGCATTAGAACGACCTGAGTGTTCGTTTTCACTTGGTGTTGGAGGTGCTGCAAGGTATTCGTTGATCTCATTGCATTGGAATTGATACCAGGCATGGTGCGTGGATACACCCGGTACACGCACGTCTTGGATTTCGATGGTCGGGAAGGATGCCTCGGCTCGAATGATGCAAGTGGCTTGCTTTCCATGGGCTTTCTGAACGTCATAAGGAGAAGACGTGGTCTGATTGCCTACAAGACACGAGATCTCGAATGTAAACACTCCTGCACAAGTCGGGTAAAACGTTGCCGTGATCTTTTTGCGTGATTGTGCTGGAATGCATCCCTCAGCTTGTGACATCATTAACTTGCCAGCTGGACCATTGCCATTATTTCCTTCGCTATGAACGATGCCACCTTGTCGAAAGTGTCGTGCTTTGAACGTTGTCGCCTGCTGTAGCGAATACGTCAAGTCGCAATCAGCAGTATTGACAAGCGAGAAAGTCTGCTTCGAGTTGGAATTGACGAGGATCGTCTCAAGTGTCAACCTTTCCGGTTGGAATACAATGGCTCCAGTGGTGCTCTTGGTTTGTACTCGAATTGTGAGCTCTTGCAGAACAGGGAGCGTTGAACGAGGATTATTGTGTTCGTCTAACGGGACACTGATTGACTTTACGAGCACAAGAAAACGACTGGCATACTCGCGAATTTCGTCCGGTGTAAAGACACATTCGATCAACGTCGTCTCCCTCCCGTTAAGTCGACCAAGCTTTGGTTTGATGGAGAGCACCTTTTGATGCTTTGAAGGCAGTTCACAGCGATACACAAGTGGAACGCGAGAAGTATTGAGTAATTCAATGTGCTTTCGAGATTCGAGACCGACGGACGTTGGTTTAATGTAAACTTTGGCTTCCGCAGGCAAAAGGTGATCAACTTCGAGATCTTGAACGCTCAGCTGTGGCAACGCACAAATGGCCGACAGTCCTAACACTTCGGGCTGTGTCCGTGCATTGTTCACGACAAAGTGTAGAAAGTGAAAATATTGCTGCACATTGCGCGGCATGAACCGAAACGCAACAAGATGGAAAGACTTTGCTGCAATGTAGCCGCACATTGGCTTGCAGGAAAAAATTGCTGCAGGGTCTTCGACAAAGGAAAAGAGGGCCGGTGTGTCGCTAGCGTTTTCAATCAGAATGGTCTGAAAGACGCTGTCACCGAGATAACAGGGCGGAAACTCGACCTTGTTCTTCATCAGACGAAAGTTGATGTTGGGAACGAACTGCTCCGTTAGAGACGAAAACGTGTTGCCACAAGCCTTGACCACGACAGACCAAGGTGGCGTAAACGTGTCGACATTTACAAGGCGAAACGTACGATTTGACTTGAAGGCTGCAAACCCTTCGAGCTCTGCAAAGTAGTACGTGTTGGCTTGGGAGGGCTGAAAGGCAACGCGAAACTCTGCTGTTGCACCGGCCGCAATGTCACTACTGGCTGGAAAGATTTGAAACGCTGCCGCTTCTTCGCTCGTTTCCAAGGACTCGGATGCTACAGCTACTCGCCACGAACAAGTCACTTTGCTGTGCGTGTTATTGGTCACATGAAGAAGCTTTTTCAATGGACATTGCACAATGCTACAGCTGCCAAAGTCAAGCAATGAAGTGAGAACAACCACTGGATTCGTCTTGTCCTCAACACTGATGAAATATTCCCGTGAAACTTCGACATCAGCTAGTGAAGCTTCTCCACTTCGTGCAAGTATTCGACTGGATGAGGGAAGTTGCTGTACGCATGACTCAACCTCGCTTCCTTTGGCTTCGTCTTCAGTCTTTGCACGTTGCACAGCACTTTTGAAAAACATTGCATCACCCGTCTCTTCATGGAGCGTCTCCAATTGATCAGGTGAAAGACGTCCAAGCCCCGCGGCAGCACGAAGTCGATATGCGTCAACATGCGCCTGTTGGAACGGAGACGGACGCATTTTGTCGTCGTATCCAGTGCCCATCACGTCCACATACTGCGTACTTTGGTTGTGTACAAGCAGAAAAAACCGGCGATAGAAATTTCCCGAATGTGGCGGTGAGAACGAAATCGTGACGTTCAGGTCCAAGAACGGCGGTATCTTTGCCGCGACTCGATCAAAGCGAAAGACGCCTTTTGCTTGAGCATCAATGTGGAAGTACAAGTCGATTGACGATTCATTCCGCAGCGTAAGAGCACGTGAAACCATCTTTTGACCCACCCGAACGTCTTGAAAGTTTATCGACCGCGTCGGTACTAAAGTCGCCTCCAAATTCTTGCGCCAGACACTGAGTACGGGACCAATAGCTCGCCCTTTGCACGTCATTCGCACACGATTACCACCAGGCGTGACAATGTCAAAGTGATCGCATGTAAATGTCCCGGCGCTCAATGGAATGTAGCGCACTTTGATCGAAAACGTCGACTCGGCATCAATGACGCCATGGGATGGAGTAAAGAAGAATCTTGGCTCATGATCGTTTTCGACCCTTTCAATCCGAAAGCTCGCGCGTACAAGCGAGCGGTTCCGTAAAATGAATTCTTTCTCGGTTGGAGTCCGACTCGTATTGAGAGCACCGACAAGTACGTCACCGAAATTCAGCTCCGTCTCTGAGGCCGACAAATGGGTAAATTTGCTAATGCCACTGATTTTCATGGTCTTTACGAGGGGAAGAGTTGATGTCAATGTCTCGGTCGTATCTGCCTGTAGCAAGTAAGTGACATTAGCATTTTCATTCACTCACTTAATCCACGCAACGTGTTGGTACCTTGACTGTACAAGCCGTAGTCATGACGTACACGGATGCGCTAGTAGGACTAAAGCTAGCAGTGAGTTCAATGCTAGTTCCTGCCTTAATTCGTCCAGTCTCTGGTCGAACTGCAAAGGGACTTCCATGTTCTCCGGCTGTTGGCACTGTCCAGTTAAAGAGAGCGTCAATCTGTCCGCAGTTGTGCAGTACAAAAGTATGCACCGTCGTTTCTTTGGTAGGACAAAAGCCAAAGTCAACCCCATGTGGGAGCTCTACGTTTAATGCCGCGATACGGGCGAGAACGGGCACTCGGAAGCGTTCCGAGACCGCCGTAACTCCCCCCTCAATCACATGCACATGAAAGACCACAAAGTCGTCATATTCCTCAAGTTTCACGGGCCGAAAAGCCACGTCCAATGTCGTGAGCATCCCTGGACTAAGTGTTATAAGGAGAGGAAAGTTCATACTAAAGTACTTGGTGCGTGGTAATTCATACTTGAATTTGATGGTGCGTTGCGAGACATTGCGCACTGTGATTTGGCGCACGTGTTCCCCACCAGGTGCCCATGATCCTGCTTGAAAGCAAATGGTATCACCACAGTCTAACCCATAGCGACGACGCTGTTCTACGCGGTCTAACACAGCTCTTCCTTCCTTGTCGTCCATTATTGAATGAAAAAGATCGCAGGAGTCGCGTTGTGCCTAATGGCTACATTTCATTAATGTAGCCATTTGCAGTCAAGTCACGACCATTTCGATGCCATGATTCATCTACTCCGAGCGTGTCGTTCCTACGACCAAGAAGGGTTTTTTGTGTCCTTGTTCAAACGTAAAGACTAATGTCCTTGCGTGTAAGACACGTCCAAATGCGACAGACAAGTTGTTAAGTTGTGTTACCGCACAACACAACGCGAACTGGACGGCAACTGGTTAGAACGCATACACATGTACCTACATGTCTAGACATACCCACACGCATATATATGTATGTATGCATGTATATAGCCAGCCATACGTATGCACACATTTTTATATAGAGCGAGATGTATAGTTTCCACGTGGCAAGTCGCACTTCGACCGTCCATTTCTGGACAAGCCAGATTTCCCGCACTAAACATGTCTCGAGGTCGTGGAGAAATGTTTCACATTTTGCATCAAGAAAGCAACGACGACGACCGCGTGTGTACGACATTGTACGAATCCTGGACATAAAACAACTCGACGTATAAAACTGATATGGCCCCCTCTGTGTCGCTCTTATTGGTCTAGACGACCAAAGTTCAACGGACGGAAGTACCGCGCTGACGTCGGATTGGTTGAAATCCACGACTCCTTTATGACAAATCGGAGAGTGGGACGATTGCGGACGACTGCTTTTCCTCAACTGAAGTGTCGAGGAAAAAACGGCCGACAGCGTCTTTGACCCGTTCGTGTAGCTTAAAAGCTGCTTCGTTGACATGAGAATGAAAGGAAGTGGCTGCAACATCCAACTGGCTAAAATGTGGCGATTCCTCAAGGCAAGTGATCGCAACCAGCAGATGGTATTTGGTCCACCCTTTTCTTCCAATCTGGTCTTTGATGGGGTAAAAAGCCGACATTCAGGTGACATGAAGGTTTTCCGAGTCAAAGAATGTTGCGGCAAGCGATCGTTCCCTCGTTTCTGCGACGTGAGTCCAGTATCTGCCTCTCCCTCTCGTCAATTATACAGCTCAGGTGTAATCTGCAAGACTTCTGGGGCGACAATCATACCACCGCTGTGCAGTCCAAAAGCGTTTCGCGCGGTGTCAAAGTCACAGTAGCGTCGACAGCAGCATGAGCGGCGTCGGTGGAGGACGACGTGACCAGCGCGCAAGCAGCGAGACCGAGATCGAATGCGATGAGCTGCAACCCATGACCGAGGAGGAGGGTAGCGCAGGCTGGCGACGGTTGCTAAAGGGCCCGCCACAGCCAACACTGGCACCAGTTGCACCCACGTTCTCGCTAGACGATTTAACACAAAGGAAAGAAAATGGAACGGAGGAGCAAGCGCCACCATCAACGCTGGCGGGTCACGTCATGTGGAAACTTGCGATGCGCATGTCATCACACAATGAAAGTCGTTTGATGCAACACATTTCTCGCTCGATTTTCAGTCGCGGAACTCACAAGGTGCGGAGTGGAATAGACAGTGCTTGTGTATGGAGTTGAGCTGGTTGAGTGACTGATGGGCGGACCATGCCGTTATGATTGCAGCACGGAGATCAATTTCAGCTAGAGTGTGACCCCGATACGAGTGCACAGTCCAAGCCCAAGAAGACGGCAAGAAGTATGAATATCCCAGGACTAAGGAAGATAGAAGACGGAGCGAGTCATCAGAAAGGTGGACAAGCCATGGACCCAGACGCTATCGCATGCCCCGAGACAAGGCGACCTTTTTCTACAGCTGCGGGTACACTTAGTGCAGCTTCAGCTTCGTCAGCTTCGTCGGCTTCGTCGTCTACTGGCGCAGGTATTTTGCCACCAATGCCGCCTCTTGTGTTCTCGCCAACAAGAGGAAGAGTACAGAAGCGAGCACGCAACATGACGTTGCAGCAGTATATCAATTGGAAATACATTGGACTGCGTCCAGGTCTTTCTGTGCGAGTAGTACGCTGTGAGACGGTAAGCGCTATGCCTGCCGTCACGGAATATGTGGTACATGTTGTGGATTTGCACACTCGTGTGTTCTGGATCACAAAAAAGCGCTTTAGCGACTTTTACTTTCTTCGACGAAAGATCCGGGGAATGATTCGACGTGCTCCAGAGAGTGACCATGAAGAAAAGGACTATTTACGCTTTTTGCTCGACTTGCCGTTCCCACGACGACGATTTCGACCGGCGAATGCTGCGGCAATGTCTAGCGGCATTGGCGAAATTGAAGTCTTTTTGAGAAACCTGGCCGCTCTCGAGCCGCAGTCGCATCTTCAGCGAAGTATTTTGAAGGAACTGCAGCTCGAGATGTGCTCGACGGAATTTGTGTCGTCATTAGAGAAGATTGACACAACTGGGGAGCCTATTGAGCCCAAGTGGTTGACCTACGATCTGTTTCGACGCCTTAATTGCGACGGTGTCGTCGAAGGAAGTACATGCTATCGGTTCCTGAATGTGTTTCGTAATCGTGTAGCTACGATTGAAACGGCAGTGGGCTCGGAATGCAGTCCTTTGGAACAGGCGATGCTTGCGGCTTCAGCAGTCAAAGACCTACGCAATACGGTGACAAGCATCGAAAAGTACATATCAGAGAACTTGGATCCCCAGTATGCAGACACGCTGTCACTATTGGACCAAAGTGTTGATGTATCGTCTGTTTTGGATGACTGCGTATTCCACGCTGTTGAAGACACAATTCTAGTGCCACTTGAGAAGCAAGTGAACTTTCTTGTGGGCAAGACCGTTGATAAAGAGGTGGAACAGCGTCTTGCACAGAATATTGAACGCTTAAAGTGCAGGTCACAAATTGAAAGCGGTATTCCAGAGCACCTTTTGTCTGACGAAGATTGGGGCCTATCCTGTCACCATTTGAGCATGATTGACGAACGAACACTGCCTATGGACAAGATTCAAGAATTGCTCCGTGCGGCACTGGAAATTTTTAAGAGCTGCGGAGAGAAGGATCTGGACTGGCAAGACAATTCGGCACTGACGGCAGATGACTACCTTCCTATCCACATTTACGTTGTGGTAAAGAGTGGGCTGAAGCGACCATTAGCTACTAAAGAGCTGCTCGGTGCCATGATTCACCCGTCTTTGATGCTAGGCGAGGTGGGTTATTTCCTTACAATGTTTGAAGTCGCACTCAAGTACATTGCCGACATGTAGCCCCACTTCATGAGGAAGTTGTTGTGGGTATCCAGGTTACTTGTCTTAACGCGCATGCTGCGCTGTGGATATCCGATATTACAAGACAACTCCAGACCAATTTTGCGCGGCTATGAGTCGCAATAGCGAATAATATAGATGCCTGTTAATGTAAGCTATTTTTCAATCCACAATTCGTAATGTTCATGCATCTTTTGGCGGATCGTCCGTCGTTGCTCCTTGGCGCCGTGCGCTCCCTCTCTGCTCGTCGGTTGCATATACCGGGTGCACAGTTACTCGTGAGCGCAGTGGCTCGCCTGCCGTGTCTTCAGTGCGGTCTGCAGACGTCACTGCCACGCTTGCGATCCACCGACATGGACGACATTCTGGCCGAGCGTGTGGATTGTGGTAAGATGCGACTGCCACTCGCATGCTCCAAAGAATGCGCAGATAAGGTGGAGGAGACCAAAGTCGAGGTACTGGCACTATACGACAGCATGGTAGAAGACATTCAGTATGCCGCAGCGCCTGAAGCTTCAAAACTCTTCTCTGAAGTTTTACAGCCAACACGCCGAGTTGAGAGCAACAAATGGGGAGGAGATCGACAGCTCACGTCGTGGAAAGACTTCTTGAAGCTGCACCATCCCAGCGAGCATTGGCTAAACAATCCAAGGGCTCTAAGACTCTTATCGTCGGCTTATTCATACGTTATGACGCTCAGCAGATTTCTTCCAGAGTTGATGGACACGAAAAAAGTGGATAGTCGACAGACCTTCAAACTTCATGTGATCGGAGCACGGGCAGAAGCCATGATGCCTTGCTATCTGTGGGACGAAGTCTCCTTTTTTCATCCTGGACGACACTTTGATATCAAGCTGGTCGGAGACCATGTGCCTGTACTACCGGTACGAAAGAAAGCGTCCACGGCCAAAGAGGATGGCAAGGGAAGGCTTGTTCACTTGCAAATGGTCAACGGATTGTACCATAAGATCGATCCAAGAAAATTGGGTACGCCCGATGCGTTCGTGCTGTATAATCCAGGTGTCGGACACCCTCGTCTGCGTAAGAGTTGGGAGCCCACTCTTCAGACTGTGCTGAAGTCATGTAAGCCAGTCTTGATGACATCTTTCAGTAAAGAGGACCAACAACGCGACATTGCCGCGCTTCAAAATTTGGTTGCATCCAGCCCATTGCTGCAGCAACATGAGCTGCGATTTCGATGTCGTGCAAAGACAAACTCTTTCCGCAGCTTAAAGTATCAGATCGATCCTTCTGACGTAAGCACACCCATCTCGACAAACAACCGTGTCATGGTGGTGCAATTGGCCGCCGTCACCGAGAAAAGAGCGTCGGTATCAACGCAAACGCCATGACATCGAGACAGGGCAAGTAGCAGTCCACTGTGTAGATCAGCGTCCTGCTCCTTATTGCGTATGTTGCAGCCACTGTCGCACAGCTTCGCCAGGCGTTGGCGGTGTTGTCCCTGGATTTCGTTCAATTTGTGCGTACGAGATGCCAATGTAAAACTCATCTAGATGCATTTTCCAGAGTCGTTCACCACCCTTTTCTTCATCTGCGCAGTGATTTTGCTTCTTGCTTAAATCCTCCATAACTCGAAGGAAAATTGCGCGCGACTCACTTGCAGCCTTGCCAGCAATGTCCGTCATAAAACACTCGAATGCGACGGACGTCATTCCGACTCTAGCGTCATTTCGTACGCTAAGATTCTCTTCACCATCGACAGACTCGCTAGTGGACTTTGCATAGTACTCGAACAGCGGCCAGAGAACAGTTTCGACGTCCATACCTACGAAGCAGAGCTCTGAGGCTGGGGGCACCTCGCCCTCAGCGAGTAGACCCAGATCGCCGAAGAATGACAGCAAAATTTCTCGGGTGGAAAGAAAAAAATGAGGCTGGGCTTGACCACCCGCAAGTGATCGGGCATAGAGTTCGAGTGCACAGGAGCCGATCAAGAGGGTAAAGCCTTGTGGTGCAAGTAAACTACCACAGACATCTGCCGAGTCGCAAAATCTGTCGAACAGAGTTTGAACATGGTCTCGCGACAAGAAGGCTGGATGCAGCTTAAAATCTGTGAGCATACGAAAGACTGCTGCAGCAGATAGGCAGTACTGGTTGCCTAACGCAGGAGTACGCTGTCCACTCGTGTATCGGACAAGCAATTTGAGCAACGGCGCGTGGAAGGCTAGGAAGAGATCACGAACTTGTGGTGCAAGGTGCCAATTTGCGTACATCGTCATTGAGAAAGATGACACCTCTTCAACTGATGAAGTGTTTGCGTCAGCGCCACCAATGATCGGGGTGGTCAAACTGACGCTAGCAGGTGCTGAATGCAAAGGCGACGCCGGAGGAAGAAGCGGGTCACATTGGTACTCAAAGGAGGTTGAACCACTAACACCTTCGCTGGAAGGATGATCGCCTGGCTGGTAGGTGTGCTTGAGAGACGCTCTATCCATGACAGCACGCTCTACCAGTGATGTCTCGTGCTCTAGCATAGCAAGTAGCTTTTCCTGATTTTGAAGAATGTCGTCGCTAAGGTGACCGGCCCACGAAGTGCGTGGAGAGCACAATATCATGCTAGTACCAGCTTTATCGGCATTGTTGACATCTTGATCGCCTTCAGATAAAGTCCCGCTAGCAGCAATACTTTTCCTGACATGACAGGTTCCTACTAGTGAGAAAAGACTGGCCCAGAACCGTTTGAGCTGCTCGTGCTTCGCAGTACTGAAGGCAAAAAGCTCGGTGGCAAATTGGTTCAGCCCCGTGACGAAATCGACGAAAAGTAGACCACTTTCCATTGCATATGAGGGAAGGTGACACATCAATCGTCCTGGAAGAGCCTCTTGCTCGATCATCTTCTCCTCCAACAGTGTCGAGTGCTCAAGGATACGAACAAGGGATGACATGGACAGCCGCAGCGTTGGAATTTCACCGCTTTCCCTTCTCACATCACCTCCCTCGCTCACAACAATACTGTCGCTAGCCGCATGCAATCGAAAGAGCTCACGCAAGTTACTCACTGCAACGTCCTTGCACAAGGTGAGCACTGAAAACGGTAGCGCAAGTCCGTCCCATTCAATAAATGAAGACAGTTGAGTCTTGAGTGCATGCGCTTTCTCTTCAAGAGCAACTTGGCGCTCCTCCATGTGACGATAACGCTCTTCTTCACGCAAGAGCTTCTTTGAGAGCACGTCCACAGTAATCCGTTTGTCCAGCGAAAAAAACTGATAGCGTTCCAAGTCATTTCGTAGCACACGACTATAGTCGTCAAGTGACTTGGAGTGCTTGTCTCGCTCTGCCACCTTGAGCTCTGCCATTTCAACCTGTATCCGAAGCTCCTTAGTGATAGCATACACGTTAGCCTGAATCCGCCATTGCACAAATATTGCACGCAACCAAGCGCGTTCAGCATCACGAATTACTGTAGTCACGAATCCGTGCTTTGCCAGCTGCAACTCGGAACTACTTTCCGTCAGCTCACCAGTGAGACGATAAGTTTCGTCGCGAGCAAGTCGAAGTTTCTCCTCTAGTTTAGTCTTCGCACGCGAGAGTGAAAACACGCACTCCTTTGCCTCGACTAAGCTGCGTTCCAGCTGTTGCACCCGCTCGGGGCTACCACGAGTGTCGTCACATATTGCAGCATACTGCCACTTGGACATAGCCCTACGCGTAGCTTTTCCGTTCTGAGCGAGCAGCACGAGTTTCAGCTTTGATGCCCCCAATTCAAGTGAACATGTCAGAGCTGTGCGCTTTCGTTGGATCGTCTTCCACGTATTGAAGCTGTTCGCTGCTCGACGGTGCTCCCAATGATCCATAGAGTGGTCCATATGCATCAAGCCCAGCAAAAAACGGCGAGACCTCGCCTCCTGTCTTGCTGCGTCAAGACTTGCTTGGTGCTCACGCATCTTTGCAGTATAACCGACTAAAGCTGCAAAATGCCTCAGCTTGCCGAAAGCAGTAGCTTTAAGCTTCAACACGGTGCCATGATTGACATTTGATAACATCATCAGGGCTTGAGTACGAGCAGAAGCAATATTTTGGGCAGATCTCAACCACTGGAAAAGCGCCAAACGCAGTGTGCTTCGGTGCTTCAAGCGCAACAAGCTGCGAATTACTAAACTCCGCATGCGCAGGCGCTCAGCGAGATCTCGCTCCTTCATGGCATGTGCCTTTCGCTCAAATTCTTTCAGAAGAGACTCATTTTGTGCCGACAGCTTTGACATCTCTTGAAATTTGGTCATTTCGGAAGCGATTTTCTCCAAAAGATCTGCCTGCAAGGATTGATTTTGTTCCAGAAGCTGTTTGGTTTGGAGCTTCAATTGCTCCTCACTTTTGCTGGTAAGCGTGAGTTGGTCACGAAGTGTTTTCACCAGCTCCGTCGAGCCAAGTGCCTGTATTTCACTCTTCTGGCTCTCCTCTTTCAAAATGCGATTCTCGCGTTCAATGGCGTCAAAATGAAGCTGCTTTTCACTGAGATGAGCGACCTTCTCATGTTGCTGCAGTAGTTTCTCGTTAAGCTGCCGAAGTTGTTCCTGGTTGCGCACAAGATCGTCTCGAGCCTTCTCAGCTTCTGCCTGCAGCTCCTGTTTTTCGTCCAAATTGTTTTGCTTTTCTTGTTGCAAAATACGCTTTTCGTGCTCTAAAACTTGCTTCTCTTGCTGCAAACGCTCGAAGTCTGACAAAGAGATGGAAGACACGATTGATACAGGCAATGATTGTGAAGCCTCAGACGACGTGGTCGGCGTAAGCAATGGAGACGACGAGGTGCTGGGCGGAAATGTCCGAGTATGTTTGGAAACTGATCCATCGTCTCCATCCCTTTCGCCTTCTTCAGTAAATTGGCTCGAGCTCCGCTTACGAAAAGAGCTTCGACGAGGCTCTTTTTGCTGTTTAGTCGCGGGCTCTTCATGGCGTGGTAGTGCTGTAACCTCCGCTTGAAGAGTCTGCAGCAGAGTATCCAAGCGAGCATCTGAGGCTGCTTGCTTACAAGTGGACGAGTGTGACGGTGAAGGGTTCTCGAGTTTACTGGTCGGTGCTACGGCGCTCTCTTCTGCGCGTTTCAAATCTTGCCACATTTCCTTGCGCTTCCACTCATCGAGTATGCGTGACGACATTTTTCTGATGCTTTCAGACGTATCAACAACGTGAGGGCATAGTTGGGGACGAGGTAAACCTGAACGATCATCATCGTTTATGGATTGCTGACTGCGCATTGTCTTTGTTGGCACTTTCGCTGAAGGACCAACGATGATACTGTTGGCACGTTTGTATGGAGAAGTTGACGGCGAAAGCGGGGTCAGAAGAGGTGCTTTTGGGGGATCTCGTTGGTCACTTGTACCTACTATCAGTGAGCCCACAACGGGATGAATCATCGCTAGAGAGGAAGGCTCAAAAGCTAGTGAAGCGCTAGAGCACTGCCGACATTCAATCGACAAGTCCTTTTTCTCAAGAGCTACCAGACTCGCAAGTCGTGGAGAAGACACGCTCACGACTGCTTTGCCGGCGGCATCCACTACCAAGAAAGATGATCTTGGGTCCATTTCGTAGACCAAACTCGATCTATGTGATGACACAGCGTGGCTACTGTTCTCTTGGCGTTCATTCTCTCCTAAATTACTAGCGGGAATTTCCGAAAACGAGGTGGAGACATCCATCAGATAGTCTCCCAGCCAAGCGTCCTCAAAGTCTCCGTCGCTAACGTCATTGTCGTTCGACCGGTTGTCATCTGCCTCTTCCTCTCCATCGTCATTGCCCGGTGCAGTATCCCACGCAGGACTTCCTTCTTCGTCCCGACACTGCTGGTCTTCGTCACTTGATACTGAGTCGTGGAAGTCTGTCATACCCTAAGCGAACACGAAGCGTCGCAAACAGTGCCGCCACATTAATGCGCAATTTTCTTCAGCTTCAACTATAAATACTGGAAGGTTTCAGGTCTCGCTGTATTTAGCTTGTTTGCTCTCTCTCTCTCTCTCTCTCTCTCTCTCTCTCTCCATCTAAAAGCAGCATCTTCTGGGGCCACTGAATCCGTGGCTGCTTAAATGAGCTTTTTGCTCTTGAAGAACTTCTTGAGGTACATGACCTGCCACACACCCATGACCAGCAGCACCACGATGGAAAAAAAGCTGAACCAGAGCACACGCGAGTTTGTCGACTCGTTCGTGTTGCGCATCATGGCCTCGCGCTCACGCATGTAGAGCATCTCTCGGTGGATTTCGTCCACCGTGTCCTCCATCTTGCGTAGCTCCTTTTCCACAGGCATGAGATGCTCTCTCTTGGCTACTTCCGTGTAGTCCTTGGCCTCGACGCCATGCTTGAAGTCCAGCATGATACGCACAGGCTTGTTGTTGCTGTTGACAAAGCACACATCGTAGTTGCCGCCGGCATCTGCCGTGAAGGAAAACTTATGAATGTCGTCAGATGACGTGTCAATATTGGCGTCCTGCTTGAGGAATTTGCGCAGCGGGTCTCTGATGGCCAGGGACACGCCTGACTGACCACGTACGCTACCAATCACATCGTAGTGCACTACGACGAGGCTTCCCTGAGCTACCTCGTCGCTAAGACATTTTTCGGACTGGCTTCGAATGTCGAACTGCACGGCGTTCAACGGGGAGGCGCTGAGAGTGAGCAGCAACAGCGTCAATAGCGTCGCCTTAGTCGAGATCATGGTTATGTTGTGATGTGTATGACCCCAATTACGAATCAAGATTGGTTTTCGGGCTGTCAATTGGATGTGGCACACACAATCACAAAACTAGGCATGGTATTAGCAAACATGGATGAAGTGCGGAGAGATTCGCGCGGAGGTCCTGACCGAGTACGTCGCTAGACAGTGTTTGTGGTGTCAGCGGCGCTATGATTTAATATAAGAGCTTCATGATGCAGGAGTGGCTGCGGAAGGAGAAGAAGCGCCTTGAAGATGAAATTCGAGAGGTGAAACTAGTTGACGTTGCCGAATGTAAAAAGGGCTTACATTTGCTGCCACAGGAGATGCAAGAAGCCGTATCAAACGTGTACATTCTAAATCAGAACATGGAACACCTCAACGATGTGGTGAGTAAGACTGGGCTGTAACAGCTAATGTGGAGCTCATTTGACGCTTTTGATATTGCTTACAGGGCCAAGAAGTGGTGGCCATTTCGTCCGTGTGGGTGGAGTTTCTGCATCGGATGACGGCACATAGCGAGAAAACACGTTAATATGTGGCTGTAGCGATATCACACCCTCCAAAGAATTAAGTCGCAGTTAAGCCATGTCGTTCACGAGTGCAATCTTACAGGAGTCTGTTGTTGTCGCTGCAACTTTGCCTTTTCTCGCAGTGCTGCAAGAACTGATTCCTCAAACGCCAAGTGCTCTTCAAGTGAAATCGGCCCGCTAGGGAGGGTCCGTGCATTGTACCCTGATGTTGATGTCTTTGTCGTCGTCTTTGATGTGAAGCTATCCGTCTCTATGATGTGGCCTTGGATTGAGACTTCTCGCCAGCAGTCTTTGTGCGCTTCAATGCGAACAGCATTCGTCGCTGAATCAGCTTTGCCGAACACAACCTTTGCTGATGATGTTTTCATCCTGATTGCTTCGATCTCACCATACGACCGAAGCTCTCGATTGAGTGTGTCATCTGAGTGTGAATACTGTTTTTTGTCCCACTTCAATGTGACTGTACGCTGGGATTTCGGAGCACTGGTTGAATCCTGCGACCTCTTGAGATCAGACCGTCGCTTTGCTTCCTGAGCGAGGTGGTCTTGCAGCTCTTGCTGACGAGCCAAAGTCTTCTCTCGGAGCTTTGACAACTCCACCTTCTGTTGTCGGGCACTGGGTTTTCTGTTGCGTTCAAAAGCTTTCTCTTTCCTCAGCAACTCTGAAGAATACCATCGAAGCCTAAGTCAGACAAACGATAACAACTGCACAGCTTTCGCTACATACCGTCTCGCATCTGTTTGCGCTTGCCATCAAGTTCCGCCTCTCGCTCACGCTGTTTCTTCTTAGCTAACAATTCGTGCGACAATTTTCTGTCATAAGCCTCTTTCTTCTTGGGGTCCAGCAGAATATCGCGCGCGTGTGTCAACTCGAGGAACTTTTGCACTAGATGGCAAATGAAACCAATAATGATAAATGAGAATAGTGTTAATAAATTGGAGCGGAAACTACATACCATCTCCGCCTCGGTCCGGGTGATGCAGAATAGACTTCTTCTTGTAGGCACGGGCCACTTGGCGCTCATCTACCGCGGGTTCGAGACCCAGGATTTCGTACAGGTCCTCTCGGAACTCGTCACGCGCCATCGTCGTTGGAATAAATATCAAGGCTAGACAAATGCTTAGGATTCGTCAAAATTGAGACAGCAGGTAGCTTCAATTTTATCAATATTATTGAATAATAAGAATTGGCTGCCTACAATCTTCCAGTACAAATGACTTTTCCATAGTTCCCAATGTACAACACGATTCCTTTTCATCCGTCACCTCATTCGCCCCGCGCTTCATCCGATTACACGTGTCACGATACCATTGTCATGATTATAGTCCGCAGTTTAATCCGCCATCGGGCGTGAGAATGTCTCGCACCTGCAGCGCTTCCGTCATGTCCGTCTCGTCAATACTCTTACACGCGTCCATGATTGCATTACGAGGATTTTCTTCTCCTTCGCTTGCTTCTTGGTGTAGTCGTGACTTATACCTTTAAACGTGATCAGCACGTAGAGTCGGAGGCAATTCTCAAAGTACTCATGAATCATCACGCTGACGTTGACCACCATCTGAAGCTCACTTTTAAGCTGAGAGTATCCAATAAGATTCGAAACTTCATTCGTGCTCTTTGTGGTTGATACACGCAGATGCCTTCCCACAAAACGTGGTTCTTC
Source organism: Pseudoperonospora humuli (assembly GCA_003991265.1). Taxonomy (NCBI): domain Eukaryota; phylum Oomycota; class Peronosporomycetes; order Peronosporales; family Peronosporaceae; genus Pseudoperonospora; species Pseudoperonospora humuli. The sequence goes on from NQFO01002241.1 coordinate 19,863, forward strand.
TCTGCAATAAGACGCGTTTGAGGAGTTGACGCCACGCCCGAACAATAGTGGTCAAAGAAGGTCTTGCTGGTGTAGTCGGAGAGGCGGAGAGGTGGAGACTAATCTCCAGACATCAAAGCGTGTATAGATTGACCAGGTGCCCGTGGAAGAAGATAAGAGCACTGAGTTGGGCAAGATGCAAAGTGAAGATATTGAGGAGTTTAGCTCGTTGCTGCTCTAATCTTGCTGAATTCTTTCTGTACATTACACATGGTCAAGTAAAATATATCTAATGAGGCGCTTCTTTGACAACACTCTTACTCGACTCAGCAAAATTTGACGGCTTGATACCCATAATGTGATGTATATGTCAGACCTGGACAGCTAAAACAATCGACTTGGTCATTATGTCTGCCTTCATGCACATTGATTGGCATCGTACAACTTGACTGCTTCATCTCACCAAGCTTGCGCAGAAATGCCTTTAGTCAAACAGCTTCTTGAACTGCTTGTTAGTGACATGTATTTTGCTTCTATCGATAACAGCGCCACCGCTCGCTGCTTCTTGCTCCTGTAGCTGACACAGCCATCAATCATCATAGATGTGTATCCACTTGTACTCCGTCGACTCTCTTCATCACTAGCCCAATGTGCATCCGACTATCCTTGCAGTGCAGCGGTGCTATCGCGCGAGAGACCGAGTCCATGTGTCGGAGTTGCTTAAAGGTTCGCAGCACATGCTTAAGGGATGTCAGCGTGTAGGACACATATCAGCCGCAAATTGGCTTAATGCTATGGCAAAATCCGGACGAGCACCATTAAGTACATTAGTCAAAATTGTCACCGTTTTCACCGTCGATGATTGGGATGTAGTACCCAATCCATATTTGAATCATGGGGAAATTGCAAAAGGTGACCCGATTTGAAAGTTTGGTCAGAACGTGACCCGGTCTGTTTTAAACAGTAAGCAGGATCCCATAAACGATACATAACGCGTAAATTACGCGCTCGCTACCTCCATCGTTCCAATGACCTGGCCGACAGTCACATACCAAAGCTATCCACTCGATTCACCATCTCGAATACCAGAGCAGTACTCCAAGCACGACTCTCGAAGACCCGACACTACATGCTGCAGCCTTACGTGCAAGTCATATCATGTCAGCATATCTCCACGACTCGGAGGTAGGGCAACCAGCATATTTGTCTGCACTGTGTCACAAACCATCTCACCAGCATACTCCATGCATTACCACTGAGTGACAAGAAGATATCTCTCTGCGTAGAAAGCAGCGGTGTTCTCCGTTTACAGAAACAACGTAACCTGATGAAGAGAGTGTCGATACATTGAAGCAGCTTGCTCTACGAGCGGCTCTCCTACGGTTATAGCGCGATTGATGTACATCTTCTTCATGCCCTCACAAATGCTCGCATATCGATCCTCATCAGCACCTGAAGAGAGCAGTCACTAACGCTTTCTTTGTCGTCACTTTGTGACGAAGAATGGTTACATTGTCTCAATTAGAATTAGGTTCCACTCAGTTTCGTTAGATGATATTAGTGAATCAGATCTTAACTTTAGTGGCGTAATGAGAAACTGGCACAACTGCTCAAACTGCTGAGGAGCGTGCTAGCCAAGTCGTCCTTACTGACCGTAGCTCCCAGCATCTAACTGCTTCACCAGGGTCTTCAAGTTGTTGATGTGCTCCTGCGTATCACCTTTTTCTGCTATCGATGGAAGAGTCCACAGGCAGGATTCTTCTTCTCGATATGTCCTGCGAATCTTGGCTATGCATCATGCGCGTTCTTCGCCGAACGAACCAACGGCATCTTTAAATCTTTCATCTCGAGACAGATGATCGCCAGCGCCTTGCGTCACTTCTTCCTGCTTGTCGCTTGTGTTCGAGTAAGCATTGTCACTGCAACTGCAACTGCAACTGCACCAGTGTTGCACTCGACATGGCTCGTCGTCTCGAAAGCTCAAGCAAACAAATAATAGGAAAGAGACAGTCGCATATCATCCAGACAGAGGTGAGTCGAGACAAGCATTTTAGAACATGGAGGTCGAGCAGTGGATGCTTTTAGAGCTAACGAAACACATAGCGGACTCCATATTCAAAATTGAGAAGAGGAGAAAGGCTTTTCGAAGACATTTAAATCCGCTAGCATGTGCACCGACGCACCACTGTTTAATAGTGTGGTTTGCCCGACGTGCCGTTTGCTACGACCACTATCTCCTTGTCAGTGTTGTCGTCACTAATTTGATTGTAGCAGTCGCGTGCCTTGTACTCGACTTTGTTGCATTAAAGGCACTTCCCACCGAACAGTCTTTTTTTTCTGGATCTCTTTGTTTGCGGCTTGGTTGCCCTTATTTGGCTTTGTATTCTTCTTGCCGTGACGCGCTCGAAAGTTATCTTTGGTAGCCTTTTGGTGATGCTTTTTCTCGCTTACCTTCATCAGCTTCTCCTTGCTACAGGTTTTGTGTCGCTGACAGCCTCCATGCTAAGCACTATTTCGTTAAAGCGGTCGAGATGACGCGACATACAACTGCCTTTCTGGTGCATGTAGTGCGTCAAAGCTTTTCGCTTTTAATGATTTCGCTAATTGCAGCTGTCCAGCAGCGCCTTCCATCTGTGTACATGTATCGAATCTAATGTAATGTTAACATTAATGCCCTGATGATGACGTAAGCCATCATGTTCATGGCACCGGACTATATTGCAAAGATACAGCTCAGCAGACTCTGTAAGAGGGCGCTGTTTAAACAGTCACTCAAACCCAGCACACACGCTTGGGCGTCTCGAGGAAGCGTTTCTCGACTTAGAGGGAAGAAGACTTATGAGCTTGAAGGAAAATTTGCAACTGAATTAAAATACTGTTATGGTTCCTGTCGCTACTACTAATTAGCCTCAAGGGCTCCTAGAGGTTTTATGAATAAAGCCTACACATGCAGAGATAAAACCTACTTAGCTGAAATATAGAACCTTGAGTACACTCGAGGTTCAGCATAGGGAACTTGAACTTGAAGTTCTGTGAAAAATCCCCTGTGATGTGATTGGCTCACGCCATCACTTCAACCTACAGTGACACGTCGCATGCGTCACCAGCGAGGTTCCYAAAGCAGGAACCATCATTCTGCACTGATTAGTACAGAGGACCTTTGTGACGTCATCTGATGACGTCACACGTGCATGCAGGGACCTGTTGTATCGTAATCCCTTTGACTTCTGCCTCTGCAATGCACGCTGAAGGTGGTGTGTAACACACACGATCTGGCAAACAGATCCACCTTCATGTAATAGCTGGTTAAGGCCCATTACATCATCCCTAC
>NQFO01002248.1:0-10296 GCA_003991265.1 Pseudoperonospora humuli
AGCTTCATGTGATGGACAAAGCTAGCGTCTGGATGGAGTTTCTTGACTCTGGCGTAATTTGCACCATGGACCTCAGTCGAAGTGCTGAATACGGCTACGATCAGCGAATTGAAGTGACTGGTGAACATGGAATGTTGCAGGTGCAAAACCCGAGCAAGACTGCTATTGTGCAGTCCACGAAGGCTGGAGTTACTGCTGATACCTTGCTGCATTCTTTCCCAGAGAGATTTCATGAAGCATATCTTCTTGAGCTTGATAGCTTTATCGACGTCATGAGAGGTAACATCAATCCTCGTGTGCACTGGAGTGCATCGCGTATGAGCACCATTATCGCTGAAGCCGCACGCATTGCAGCAGTTGAGAAGAAGATTGTCACGATCAAGTACAGCAAAACCAAGCAGACGGCGCTGAGATCCGACCCGATCTTAGAGTATGAGTACGTATTCTAAGGCTTGAAGCATTTTGCTGGTAACTTTTTGTAGTCGCATGAAGAGCAAGCACCAACTTTTCTCTATTTGTTCACTCATCTCGCAACTTTCTTTTCCTTTCCAAGATCAGCTTTTGACGTTGTGAAACTTGTCGAAATGACTGTCACGTCATGTTACTGGAAGCCGTCAACTTGGCCCTTGACGTTTCGCCCGAGCGCTCCTCCAGGTAAATCCCATGGACAAGGTCGCGCGTTGATGCAGTCGATACTTGATATCAACTATGGGGTCCCAGTACTTTGCGTTGTGGTCGCAGTGACAAAGTGAAATCGTCGGTATCAAGTGCGGGTAATTCCTCTTCATTTCCCTTTTAATCTATGGCGTTGTTGATGGCGCGTTTATGTCTTCGCTTCTGTTACTATGGGCAAAAGGCTCTGTACACAGCGCGTATCCTGGAATCTAGCTCAATGACGTTTGGCACGTACTTAGGTAAGACCCTTTGTCTTTGATTAAAACAGCCGTCGTTCGTTACTTGATTGGCAAAGAAGCGACTAGCGTGCCTGGACTTTGCTTATCAAGGACTCGCTCTAGGAAACGCCACACTCCGGACAATGGTGTGACAATAATGTCGATAGCGATACGCCCAGCAGATTCTTCTGCTTGACACTATGTATGCACTTGTCGAGCAGGACGAAGCACATTTGCAGAACATACTCCGTTGTCTGTACAGTGCGGTTGGCCACACGACATTATTGCAGCAAATACGAAAGTATATTTAATTTTCTCAATTATTTTTCCTTCTGCGGTTTGCGATACTTAGCTCTTCTAAGGTCATCTTGTTCTTGGCTTGCGTGTTCACGGCTGTATTCTGCCCGGCTTATTCTTGCTGTTGGCTTGCGTGCTTGTGCTTGCGGCAGCATTCTGCGCGGCTTGCTTGTTCTTCTTCTTCTTGTTGTTCTTGTTGTTGTTGGCCACGGCTGTCTTGAGCGCGGCTTTCTCCTTCTCTATTTCAGCGATTAAGCGGTCCCCTTTTCGCTTTGCCTCCCTTTCGTGAAAAAATATTTTGTATTTCTCCACGAAGAGTTCTGAAATCGCGATGTCCTCGAAAACGTCTGCGACAGCCTTGTCAGTGTACCCCGACAAGTACATGCCTTCGAACCAATAATTTAAGAAACGTTCCGTCTCTTGTGGGTAGCGATTCATCATAATATGAGTGGTGGTCGATACCATGGCAGTACACATGGCCAAACCGAACTTTTGAATCGCCTCCCACGCGTGTAACACAGCCGCTAGACTAATCATCCGCTCTTCGTCTTCAGTCGCAGCTTTCTTGTCAGTGCTTCGAAGATTTTGCTTGTCTTTGGCGTATCCAGCGGGTGGTGTGCGAACCAGAGACGCGGAGTCTGCTTCCGACAGTACTGCTGTCTGTCTGCTTGTTTCCATGGACGAGTCTGCAGCGGTGTTTGCTACAAAAGCGACCAAAGTCGTAAGGAAAAAGCACAAAAGCAGCTTCATGATCGGTGATGAGCGTGTCGACTCTTGGGAGCTTTGAGCTCAAGAACTGAAATCAAAAAATGACCTCGCCTCGGGATAGCATTGGAGACACCACATCCGAATCTTTTTTGCATCATGCCATCTTAGATGTGCAAAGGCCATGTATCCTTCTAATCATCCAAACTTCCAGTCTTTTGACAGCAATTCTGGAAGGCACCTGCATCAGTCGTGGGCATTGACGGTCGCATGCGCGCCCCAAAATAAAATTGCAGTACGCACTGTTTGGACTGGTTTCGGTGAGCTCGTGCAACACCTTCTAAACAGTGGCTTGCTAGACTGTCCAGCATGTGTCGACGGCTTTTCTGTCATTGTTGATGAACCACTGAGAAATCGTCTGCCTCTCATCTAGTTTACAATAACGTCGGTATCGAGATATTGTCAATTATCGATAGGACGATGCTTCTGGTATTACTCGGTCTCATGGACCAGGAGCCAGTGTGCTGTTGCAAGGTGACAGAAGCAGCATCAATGAAAATGGTCGCGATAAAACAGCAAAGAGTGCACCTTATGCACGTGCAAGCAGCCAAGCTTCTACTTCCAACACTTAAACACTTAAGCACTTAAACACTTAAACACTTGTCGACAAGGTCTGACATGACGATGGTAGGCAGTCTTTGTGGACCATCAATGTCTTAAACAGCTTGACACGCATGAGCGCAGCACTCAAGCGCGTTGCATTATATTCTTAGTCAAAGGCGGTGTCATCCAGACCTTCCCATCCACAAGATTGTGGGCGCGTGAATCAATCCATCGCTTACTTTGTAAATTGGCATAAAAACGCCAATTCATTATGCGGCTAATGATTAGCTTTATCGACATGCTGGAGACTGTCGATAGACGTCGAGGCAGCTATTGCATGAATTTGGTGCTGTACTCGTACCATGAGCCGTAAGCTTCCGATTATGCGTCAATACGCTACTAAAAGTGACGGCATGTTTTGCTTGCAATATGGTCATGATCAAAATTTAGACGACTTCAGAAGGTTGTCGCAGTCTAAACTTTTCGTCGCATACCAGCTTCGCTTCTGCGATTAGGCATTGCGTGTTTTCTCATTCTTGGAACAATACTTGCATTCTCCTTTGCGTGTCACACGAATGCGTTGCGTCTGAGCCAACGGATTGAAGAGTCGAGGCATTTTACACAACAATTGACGACATGCAGAGAACAAAGCTAGGACAGGATCTAGGCTCATCCCTTGCGCACTTCCGCAATCCGTCTGGGTCAAGGCAATTTCACATCAACAATAGCAGAGAAGCAGTTGACACATGCTGGTTGGTCTAGCAAGCACGACCTCTCGCAACCACAAACGAAATGAACACAAGCAGAACGTACTGCAATTTTGTCTCGAGAGCGTGCATTCAGCCGTCAATGTTTACGACTGATACTGGTGCCTTCCCGAATTGCTGTGAAAGGACTGGAAATTTGAAGTGGGTTCGTGCCTTTAGTAGTTGAAACACGATCACGAGAAAAGGTAATAATAGTTGATTTGATCATATAAAGCCTAGCCTGCGAAAGGTATATCGCGTAGGTCTGGATGAAATTTAGGATAATGAGCTTAAGCTCGATGGTGCACTCAGATTTCTGTTGAGGATCAGGTTGCTGAGCTATTAGTGAAGTTTCGTTTGTGTGGTAAAGGCAATGTCTCAATTGCTGATGGAAACTTACGTCAACAAACCTTTTGCAGTCATTTCTATAGCGTCCGCGCACAGTTTTAGCTATTACCTATCTAACATGCAGCGTGCGCTGCGGGTTATCCTCCGGGGTTTTTCGAGGTGGACATTTCCTAGGTAAACGCTTCCGCTTTATTCTTACGCGTCCGCCCTTCGGAACGCTTCCATCCGTTCCTCTCCGCAACTTGCTCTTTAGCAGCGCTAGCATGTCGATGGCCGTGCTCACGTCGCGGTCCCAGTACTAGGCGCTGCACTCTGCGTGGTCGCAGCGAAGCGCTCCAAAGTATTCCTTCAGCTTTTGCGGGATATCCTCAGCCACCGCCACCTTCACCGCCACACCCTTGCGCGTCCTCCTCTTCCGCTGTTTCTTGTCTTGCGTAGATGCAGCGCATCGAGCAAACAAAAGTATCTAATGGCACTGAGCAAAGTTTGCTCGTCATAAACTCGGTCATGAACTTCACCTTCGCGCGCTTCTTCAACGCCCGTGCAAACCCGTTCACCAGACTTGGCACGTATCTTCTGATGTCATCGCGCCCTCAAACACCACGCACGTCTTCTTGCTCACTGTCGGAACAATGTGCTTCGCGATCGCATCGGCCGCCACACGATCCATACGCTTCCGGAAGAATATCCACTTGAGGAACGGCTGGTCCGCGCTGAAGCTCAGCAGGAACGTCACGTTGCTCCAGAAACACTGCAGCCGCTCCAGGTACTTCGTGTAGCTCGCGGTCTTGAACGACGGCATCTCTGCAATGATCTTCTCGTACTCAGTGTGTCATTTCTTCTGACCCTTATTCGAAGCAGTAGATCACTTGACGCCAGCCATGTGACGGTACTTCCTTTGTAGTCACTTATGCGATATCGCGCTCGTTACGACGCCTAGGTAGCGGAAGTCGGCGTATCCAGTCCGGGCGACCCTTCTATTTTCTTTTTCTTTCTCGTCTTCCGCCTCCTCTCGCGACGCCTCTCATACTGCAGATAATGGATCTATCTCACATCAGTACACAGCATCCGCGTCCCGGGGCCTAGTTCGATGACGACGTCTGGCATGTAATCAAGAGGAACCACAGGACCAGCCTTGAAAGACTTCTTGCTCAGCTTTTTCTCGTTCTCCATCTATGGTCGAAACAGTAGAACCGACACACCGTATTCGTCGCTCGTTACTTGATTGGCAAAGAGACAACTAGCGTACTCATACTTTTGTTCCTTTGGTATAGTCCCAAACTAAATAATACCAAAGGTGTAGCGCATCACTGTTCACCGATTCCTCTTGAATTAATTTACCGACATGGAGAGTCCAACAACTTGCTTCTGGATGCGCGCGTAGAAACCATATACCGTTGTTGCGTTGAGCTTTGTGTGCGGTATCGTGTACCGTGTAGATATAGGAAGAAGCAAGAGCACCTAGACTCCGTTCTCATTCGGCACCTTCGCTATCCTCTTCTCCGCCGCGCTCTAAAACTTTCACAGGATTCGTGCAAAGCATTCAGACCATTTTCTTGAAGTCGATTTGGCCCACTGCTCACTCTATCTGGTGTAACAATATCTCGCATCTGCAGCGCTCTCGTCACATCCGTGTCACTTGAGCATTTTACCATAGATCGAGAAACAGGAGGATCGAAGTTGATCTAAAGGCAGTACTTCGAATTTTAGATGAATTCGTGTTAGCTTTTAGATTCAATAAGACGCACATCTGAACAACAGTGGTCAAAGAAGGTCCGGTCGGTGTGCTCGGAAAGAGGGAGGTCATACTCCAGATATCGAAGGGCATGAAGGTTAATTAGAAACCAGGTCTCCATCTGGACCTGGTTCAGCGCATGAGCATCTCGCGGCGAAGAAGAGGGTCACGAGAGATCGTGTTCTGTCACATGTGACGCTACTATAGCCCTTGTCCTTGTTGCGAGCATTCAATATGATCGTCAGTGCCGGCTCGTAGCAAAATGGCTATAGTGACTTTTACTATGCTTCAGCGTATTACTACTATAGTTTTGCTGAAGACATTGCCGCTATTCAAACATGAAAGATATATGTACTATCTGTGCTACAATTATGCAGCTAATTTCTCAAGAGTATTTTCATAACTTCGCGATTGAACAGCTTCTGCATTTTGCAAGTTTCTGAATGTAAAATTGCGCGCATATTTATACGAAATCAGCAATTATACATATCAGTACACATACAAATGCTCACAAACTGTTTGAATTTCTTTCGAATTGAAGCATCAGAGGCGCCCCAAACAGCAATTGTTCGGGCACGCAGAATCGTTGTTGACGTAGATTACGAGCTGAACGGGAACCCTGTCTTCGCACTTTATCGAAGCAATTACACTATGCGCTCGCGCATGCTGAGACTGTATTCACTGGTTTTGTCGCTGCCATTTAATCTCATCAAGTCGCGTTCGCGTTGCGGTCTTCGAGACCTGATGTCACGCGTAATGCTTGCTCCGGCACAATGAGTTGCGTAAACAGTATTCATGTTTCCTCCATCTCCACGTCTAGCATAATTTGCTCATAAGTCGCATTCGAAGACATGTCCATCATCAACTGCTTGATGAGATGCGAATTGGTGTCGAATTCCAAATGCACCTTCATCAAGAGAAGTCTTGGATCGATGACCTCATCAGCGAGCGATTTTGACAGTGCCAAGGCTCCACTTGTTTTGCCGAGTGTGTGGTGCAAGCCAACGTCCTCATCGAACATATCGACAAACCGCTATGGCAGCTGCTCCTCTGCTCAGTAACTTCAGCACATTATCATGCATCTTATCAAGTCTTGGTAATGCACTACCATTTTGCAAGCGAATACTGCTTACCCGTCAGCCTACAAAGCTCAAGGTTCCTAGTCCAACGAAGATTACGTGCATTAATAATACGTGCTTGCTCACGGCATGTTCCTACATTTGATATTCTTCTACCTCGTGGTGCCTGAAGTCGGCAGCGCTTTGATAGCAACAACGACAGAATAAATACTAGAGCTAAAGGCGTGTTCAGACACGACCTGAGGCTCCCATAGATGGATTCTTGCACCAGTCGACACCGAGGAACTCAAAAACGTCAAAATCGGGGTCATTCACATCCACGCCCGTCATACGGTCGTACACCTTACGGTATTTGAGCGCCTTCTTAGCTAGCAGAGCGCTGGTACTGGAGCTCGTGGGTGACGACGCATCTGCAATCAGACACTTGGTTCGTGCTTCAGTGCGCTGACGGTAAGCCTCGTCTCGATAGCAGAGCCGAACACGGTGCACAGCTTTCGCAGCAGTGGGAATCGCCAGTCCGTGGTATCGGCGTTCATGCTGGAAGGGCCTGGGACTCCACGATTTCGTAGAGGTAGCCGAAGAGTTGGTCGGGATATGGATGGTGGGGGCCATTGTTTAGTAGATATTCCGAGTTGTGGCAGAGATTTCAAGGCGAGAAGTGCGTGGAAAGCTTAAAAATGAGCCAAGTCTGTGAGTCGAAGACAATCGAGTGATAGAAAGAAGATGAGCCATCGTGTAACGGTGGGATATCGAGTCCCACCGTAACAACCGCAAGGAGTGCAGAGACGTCTTTTAGCAGCCTGAGTGCTGCACACGTTCAAATGGTTATGGTGAGGTTCATGCTAAGCTTAAGATGAACACAACTGTGGGTGCCTGATTTTGTTTGTCGACAACGTCGAGGCCAGCTTGAAAGATATGCACTCAAATCTTGAGGTCGCAGCTGCCAAAACCCGATAAAAATGACTTGAAGAATCGGATATGAGAGGGATGAGAAGAACAACATCGAGATTGTTTGCAAACTTGCACTTCCGACAAAATCATCCAAAGAGGACGAAAGCGCGGCTGACCAGCATCGTCGCCATCGCCAACGCTCAGGGCAAATCGCGAATCTCGTGCACTCCAACTTGGTCGTCAAGGATTCTCGAGACATTTCGTAGAAAAAGAAATTGTTCCGATTCATGAAAATGCGTTTCTACAAGTCGTCTTGCACATTGCGCAGGTTGCTTCAATGCTTCACTACTTCACTGCTCATCAGATTCGAATGATCCGTCGTGGTCTTCGAAAAGGAAGTAAGCGCTGCGACTTGTCGTTGTTTGTCGCATCCCAGGAGCTACGCAAGTACAAGAACAGATTCCAGGACCGAACGGGTTTTATTTATTGTCTTTCATGACATTTTTTCTAGTGGATCTTTTACTCAAACTGCTTCCAGGAACATTCCGTCAAGGTAGTCCATGTCCCTGTCAAACTCGATCACATGCCACAAAACCTGATGCCTCCCACCTTCGGCTACTTGGTACGACTTGGACTCGAATCGGTTGGCATTCACTACGTCTCCATTGATCTTCTTCGCAAGTCCAAAAAGAATGAGACGACAGAGGTCTGTGGTGGAAAACTGGCTCACTAATATGCTCTTCTCGTCAAGTAATGATCGGACTATTTTATGGACTCTTTCTTTTTTTACTTACTGTTCCAGCGCGAATATTGGACATTATGGAGATTGCTGCATGACTTGGTACTTATGGTTCTAGCCGACTTTGAAGTGGATATACAAGCAATGAAGCAGATGAACGATGTCGAGTCGTTGGAGAGCGCTCTTCTGGACCCAGAGTTACACTGTGCGTCGATGCTACTGCTACTGGTGCTTGTAAGTTTGTTTGTAACAATCACATACTTGGCTAACCTTCACTGCTGTATAGTAATTCACATGGAGATTGCTCAAGTTTACCTCTATAAGTGGGGATTCGTGTGCACTGCTTTTTATACTGAAATGATGCAGTCACCTGAAGGACGTCCGTCCAGTCAAGTGCTACTTCTTGCAATTACGTGGCTGCTAGCGTTCTCTCGGTTCTTTGAACGGCAGCACCGCGATATTCTTGAGGTGCGTGGGCAGCCACTGATGACAGATGCTGCAACTTGTTGTTTGTATCTGACAGACGTAACCTTGGCTGCTGCCAGCGATGTACAGGATCAAAACAACTGCGTTTGCCTCCATTTCCGAATGTAAGATGATGAGGATTGACTCGATGATATGCCAACTACTGAATCGTCGTTAATGTGTGCAACGCAGGACGTTGATCTCGATACTGACAGTGTATTGAAGGCTGCACATGACGCAGTGATCAATTCGATGGTACCTCACGAAAATCGGTTGTCATTAGACGGGAAACTGCACCAGTTGCATAGTGCTTTCGGTCGTTTACTTGGCCATCTGAATGAACTAAAGTCCTACGCTCGCTACCACGAGCGATTGGTGACGCGCCTCGAATTGATCCAGAACAAGCCCGAAGAATTTCAGGATGAACTCATTCCAGCCTACGTGCTTAATCTAGTAGTTGGGTCTACAACACGACTAGCTGATCAAGTGAAAGTATTATCGCAGAGGTGCGTTCCGTTGCTGAAGACTATGCTGCATGATCTTCAACGAGTTTGACGCCTCTGTTAGTTTACAGATGACAAAGGACGAGACCCTTTTCTACAAGTGGATAAATGGACTTGTGCTATCGCTTAAAAGTGGCAGTGACTTGGACTCTCAAGTAAGCTCCGTCACTACCGCAGACACGTGTAAAACCTTCCATTCAACGCTAAATGCTCAGATCCAAGAAGTCCAAGCTGTTTTTCAAGTACATTCTGTCTCCTTTCAACAAATCGAACAGGGCTATAAGCGAGAATTGGAAAAGTGGATATCAAGGCAAAAATCGCGTACTCGTGTCCAGCAGATGGAGACAAAAGTAGAAAGGTTTACCCACGAAGTGCAATTTGAAGAGCTGTTCGATCCTCAGAAGCTGTTTCTTGATTCACAGCGGTCATGGGAGGCTTTGGATGTCAGTCACGGAAGGAATTGCGCTAAGCAAATGCATCTGGCCACATCTGAGGAAGTCGATCTACTGCAGTCTCAGGTGGCAAGCGTCATCAGCGAAATTACACAAAGTTATTGCGGTCTACAGCTACGATAGGTAAATGCAACAACACGGATACAACGACAGTGCTCGGCCTTCGTTTGCTTAAGTTATTGACGTGGTATTACACGGAAACGGAGATCGGTATGAATGCCGTCGTTGTATCGACGGTAATGAGCACGAATTTCTCTTTCAGTTTGCTTGCGAAGCAGCGGCAGCACAAGTGTAAGAAACCCATCACGCACCTCGGGTGGAAGTCGCGGCAGCTCTACGGCCATAGGAAAATCCTCTGGCAGCGGTCCTTTGGTAACCACTACCTGCACAAGCCAGCGACGTAAGTAGCGCACCTTCTTAACGTTGTTTGTCCACGCATTGAGAATGCAGGTCACCTCAGGCGAGTGCATGTCAAAGTGTGGCGTCGGATGACGCACTAGCTCTTCGTGCCATTTCGGGTCCGCTGCGTCAGCGTTAGCTGGAGCTCGTTCTCGTCCACCGCTGCTATCATGGTACGTCTTGGTTACCTCCACCTCGTCGTGTTTGTCGTTTACTTCTCCGATACTACTAACGCGCTGCGGTATGATCGTCGCCTGTTCGTCCAGTTCCAGCAAATCCATGTGCCTCTGTTGAAGTTCCTTGAGCTGCTTCGACGTGTCGTCCAGCTGACTACGCAGTGTCTTCAGTTCATTTTCTTGGTCTCGTATCACAGCCATGCGTTGTTCCTGCTCGAGTGCGTGGCTTTGCTCTTGCTCAGCCAGTCTCATCTCAAGTTCCACC
>NQFO01002258.1:0-11993 GCA_003991265.1 Pseudoperonospora humuli
GGACGGAGATACACCAATGAGTACATAAACATCGAGGAATGTGGCAGTGTTGGTCATGCCATGAGTCGACTCTTGCGTTACTTTCTTGCGGAACAGCACCCGGTTAGCGTGCTCCTCAGCTACCAAGAGACCTTTGCTGATGCAAACGGTGGCAATGAGCTCTTTTATGATATCCCACGAGCGATCAGGGCGGATTTGGACCTCCAGAATCGTCCATTGGCTCGGATCTTTCTCCACAGGTAGACAAGTCATCCACAGAGGCACCGCACGCTTGTCGTCAGACGCCACCGCCGCGCGAATTTCATCTGCGCTAAGGAAGTTGAAGTCTGGATGGTCTTTCACCGCACTCTTGTTTTCTTGCTCCATCGGGTCAGCGTCCCGCGACATCTTGCTCATGCCGAACTCTTCTTCTTCATTCATTGTTTTCTCTAGCAACTTGTTTAATGTATGCGACTTAATCTAGACAAATTTGGTACGCCAAAGTCGACTCAAATAATATGGCGGTGACACGCGTTGACGAACAGTGGAAGGCGCAGTGTCTCGGTCAAAAACTCGACAAAGAGGTAGCTAGCGTGTAAACGTGTCATTGGTAGCCCTCTCGTAGGAGACTAGGTTGACACTTTGTGTGCAGATCCAGCAGCTTAAGGTCGCGCTTGGAGAGTTGGAAACAGTCAAGCCGAAGAAGGCAAGATGTGTGCAGTAGGTTGGAGTATTATGTGTGTATGTATGGCAAGCTCAACCACTAGTGCGGATGTCCATCGTAGGCTACCTACACCAAAAGGGCCAACATCCTGTTTCTAGAGAAAAGAGACGTGAATGTTCAGGCCAAAAAAAGTAAGACGCTCGCTCGCTCGCCAGTTCGATGTATCGAAGCCAAAATTCACATGAAATGTTTCGATGACAGACGAGCTACAAGAAAAGGAGAAGAAGCGTCATGATGTTGGGCTAGAGCTGCACAAGTTGCAGTAGAAGGAAACCGTCTTGCTGCTTCGGAAGCACACGAGTAAGCTGCTTCTGCGAGTCAGTGAACAAAACAATCAAAAGCGTTAATAAGCTGTCGATTCTAGGCAGATATGTCTACTATCATAGAATTTATAGAAGTGCGTAATGGGTCTAGGAACAAAGCACGTTGTAGCATGAACGCTCCGAAGACGTCATTTTGCAAGAAGGGTGTCGCTAATAGAAGAGACACGATGATACAGTCTTCGGTTCACAGGTGAGCTGGTGAGGGACTTGTGCACGGCTGACAGAAACTTAGCATCGACATACGCAGTCACTAGCTCGTGAACCTCTTCCGCTAGCAATTCGCGCTCCTTTCGAAGCACCGCGACCTGGTCGGCATGTGCTGTAATGTTAAAGAGGAAGTACACATTTTCGGCAATGGAGCGGCCTTCCTCGAGTACGCGAATGTGCGAGTAAAGCAGCAGCGGCAACCCCACCGCCAGAGTATACGCGTAAGAAGATCCGAGAAAGTACCAAGTTGCAAGGATTAGCACAAGCCAATGTAGAGGCACCAACACACTGCACGCACCACAAAACCGGTATGTCAACATCGTCAATACGACGATTTTACAAAGAGGTAGCCGACTTACCCGGCAGCAAAGATCTTGAACATCGATTTAGATTCCACAAATCCTGCAATTGTGTTCAGCTTTGTTCCTATACAAAAGCAAAAGCCTAGTGTCAGTCACATGACAAGTCCAGCACGAAGACCACAACTTACCGATAAAATAGTAAGGGAAATTCAGCAATAGACCCGGTGTGGCCAATGGCAAGAGCACAAGTAGGTACATGATCCGCTCCAAGAAAAGGTGCAAAAGAGACCGCTTCTTCGGTACTGGCAAGTTCACCTCTTGGTCTTTCAACCGCAGCTTATCCAGCTGCTCTTTGTATTGCAAGACCTTGTCACGA
The DNA here is from genome assembly GCA_003991265.1 of Pseudoperonospora humuli. Taxonomy (NCBI): domain Eukaryota; phylum Oomycota; class Peronosporomycetes; order Peronosporales; family Peronosporaceae; genus Pseudoperonospora; species Pseudoperonospora humuli. The sequence continues at coordinate 1,912 of NQFO01002258.1, forward strand.
ATCACTGTAACTCGCTCTTTCTGCTCGTCATCCTGTGGCTCTTTTTCCAGCATGTTGATGATGTGCTGGGTCAAGCGGACTTCTTTGTTTGCATCAATGGTACGAGGTACATTCAGATACAAACGTCGTATCATTCGCGCAGCATGGATAGTGCTGAAGTCAGACGCGTTCAGGGTCAAGTCGTGCATTCGCTCCTCCAACTCGAGCGTCAAGCGCTTCACCTCGCTGTGCTCGTCATTTTGAAAATCTTCGCTTTGTACCATATCGGGCGTGATCGTCATAGGTGGACCGAATTCCAACATCATTTGGCTCCGGAAGTGATCTTTGTTGAAGTAATTGAGTCCTAGAGGCACAATCGGAATGGGCTGATCATAGTGCTTAGCAAAACCTGTCGCCACGCGCACGACGCCTGTACGCAATGACAGCATCTTCGGCGCAGTGTATGATGTTCCTTCGGGGAAGAGCACCATGACGTTGCCATCAGCTAGCACTCGCCACGTGTGCTCGAACATAGCTCGGTTGGCTGCTTCGAGCTCCTCGGGGGTCTTATCAGAATCCAAGTCAGCTAGCATGGCTTCTTTGCGTCGTGGGCGGTAAACTGGAACAGCGCCAAACCTCTTGAGAACGAACGCAGCGATGGGGTTGCTGAAAAGCGAGCCCTTGGCCCAGACGTACGGGTTACGGCCGTGACTGACTGCTTCCGTTATGACAAGGATGGCGTCCACGAGCATATTGGGATGGTTCGGACACAAGATCACAGGTCCTTCGCGCGGGAAGTTGTTGAGCCCATAGACCACAATCTTTCGGAAATACGTATGCAACAGGAGGCGCAGGAAGCGCGCCATAATCGTATACCCCTGCGTCACTAGGACCAAAATTGCTAGAGCAATCCATAGCAGCGTCGAGAGCATGATTTCGTCAACCAGGACTGCAGCTCTTGATGCGCTGATGTGCTAATGCTGTAAGCAGATGATATTATCACAGGCGGGTTTTGTTTTCGTCAGGCTTAATATCCGCATTCAGAGATATAACGTGGGACACATCGATCTTGGATATTTCAACACCACAGCACGAAAATTGCTGCGGTTGACAAAACCGAGACACTCAATGAGGGCGGACTCTCTTTATTGAAGTATCTTCGTGACCGAAGTCTGACGATGATGCCGCTTCTGTAGCGTCTTGTCGTTTGCGCGCTACTGCGTGTGGCCATTTTCTCTACACGATATCGTCTACTTCACGTTATATGCTCCACCGAACTTGATTTTGAGCTCAGACCACGATTCTCAACAGGCACTGTACAACAGTCTGTGCTTGCAGTATATGACGTCTTTTGCGTAAGATGATAGGTTGAAGTATTTTAACAATCCAATATTGCTTGCAAGCGGTGCTTGCAGGTTTGTTCCTAGATCGACCTTTTCTCGTAACCAATTTTGTTACTTCGTATGTCTACCCTACACGTCCGCCTTTCTGAAAGCCTAGATGCGTCCATCCCCGCCCAGATCGCTCTTGACCAGCGCCATCACGTTGATGGCCACGTTGATGGCCACGTTTGCGCCGCGGTCCCAGTACTTGGCGCTGCACTCTGTGTGGTCGTAGCGAAGCACTCCGTACCATTTTTTAAGCTGTTGCGGGGTACTCCAGCCACCGCCATCGCTACCTTAGGCTCCGCGCTGAAGCTCAGCAGAAACGCCATGTTACTTCAGAAGTACTGCAGCCGCTCCAAGTACTACGTGCGGACGACAACATCTCTGCAAGAAGCTTCTCGCACTCAAAGTGTCATTTCTTCTCATCCTCGTTCCAAGCAGTATATCGCTTGAAGCCAGCCATGTGACGGTATTCCTTCGACGTCACTTGCACGATATCGCGCTCATTACGACGCTTAGGTTGCGGGAATCGGTGGATCCCATCTCAGGGTCAAGCCCGATGGCGACGTCTGGCGCGTATCCAGGAGGAACCAATGGACACTCAGAAGAATTTTTGTAGGCCCTCTTCTCACTTTTCCCTCCGTCTGAGATCGATGCATCAAAACTGACGCCTGTATCCATCGCTAACTACTTGATTGACAAAGAGGCAAATAGCGTACTGGCACTGACGCTTTACTGTATACCGATTGTCCTGGAATGACTTTAACGACAGCGATGCACCATGGAAATTTCAGTTAAAGCCCTCAGCTCGCTTCTTGATGCGCGCATAGAAACCATGCAGAGTAGTCACATTGAGCTAGATGTGCGCTCTCGTATATGTACGTCGAGGACACAGGAACAGCGAGAATACCCGAGCTCTCTTCTCGTTCGGCACCTTCGCCATCTTCCTCTCGACCGCACTATAAAACTTCCACAGGAGCCGAGCGTAGAATGCCAGCTCATTATCTTGAATACGCTGTTGCCACGGAATTCACTGCGCGCTCTAGTCGGTACCGTCTGATGTAAGAATGCCTCGCATCTACAGCGTTTCCGCCACATCCGTTTCGTCGGTACTCTTGCACGCACGCATGATCACACGAGGTCTTCGCTTGTTTCTTGGTGAGATCGTTAGCAAGCCTGCCAAAATTGGCCCGTGCTTAGAGTCGGAGGCGTTTCTCGAAGTGCTCACGAATCACCACACCGGCGTTGACCAGCATTTGCTCACGAAGTTCGCTTTTGAGAGTAGAGTATCCGGTGAGATTACAGACTTCAACGAGTCTGTGTTGTGCTCGCTGCGACTGATACACACGGTCAAAGAAGATCTTGTTGGTGTGATCAGAGAGACGGAGGTCGATCTCCAGACACCGAAGAGTGTGGAGATTGACCAGATGTCAGGCCTCCATTTGGATCTATTTCAGCGTATGAACGCTGCGTTGGATCTCGCGTTGAGGAAGAGGGTCACGGTAGATCATGTTCAGGCGACACGTGACGGTAGAGTATGCTTGATACCTTTTGAAGGTAGCGCCAGCAGCCATGGATGTTCTTGTGTTTGGTATGCGCCAATTCGTGGGTCAATGTTGCCATTTACACATCAAAATAAATAGTGCCATAACAATTTATTTATGACTATTGAGATAGAATAAATTGCACCACTTACACAATAGCTTTAGCGCTATTCCTTTCTACGAATAAGATTTCTTTCGCATAGGTATACCAGAAGGTAGCCCTCTCGTAGAAGTACCTCTTTGTGTCGATCTAGTTTCGATGGCGATTTATCGCATGAAGGCTGCGGCGTCGGCGCTGCTGCGCGCACACCACCCATTTCGAGGTGCTCCTCAGCGCCTCTACGCATCCACTGAGGCAAATGATGCAGCAGCTGCCGCATTACGCATGGTTATACACAGTATTACGAGCGACCAAAGTTTGAATACAAGCGTCTGACTTGTTGTTCACGTACTGTACTCTCATGACAGGGCTTCAAGAAGGCCCAAGAGGATGACGTCGACACGTTGAATATTGCAGTGGAAGACGATCGCTCTTTGCTAGCGGAGGTGGGCAGTGCGAAGTCACTTGTGGTGGAGAAAAAGCTTGTACCGCCTGCGGTGAGCTCCACTCAGCCGCTATGGCTCACACAGGACCATCCTGCGACGGATTTGTCAGGATTTGCACCAAAGATTGTGGTAGTTGGTGTTGGAGGGGCAGGAGGAAATGCTGGTGGGTGGGACTGATTGCTGCAAGAAGAAGGGTGTGCCAGACTGTAACCAATTAGTGGCTGCGCATTAAATTGATTGACAGTGAATAACATGATCGCACGCGGCTTGGAGGGCGTAGAGTTTCTTGTTTGTAACACGGATGCTCAGCACCTACGCACGACGCTGACGGAAAACCGCGTTCAAATGGCCCCTGAATTGACTGGAGGATTGGGATGTGGAGCTAACCCCGAAGTTGGGTGAGTGCACGTTGTCTTGATGTTCGCATGACCTTAGGCATTGAGTTGTTATGGATGCATTTGATTTAGTCGTGAAGCTGCAGAAGCTGCGATTGACGAGATTTTGGAACGCATCCAGGGTGCGAACATGGTACGTTGTATTGGTAACTCACATGGTGGTAACAAGTTTACTCACTGTCGTCTGGCTGTGTAGATGTTCGTCACTGCAGGCATGGGCGGTGGTACTGGAACAGGTGCAGCACCGGTAATCGCCCAGGCAGCTTTAGATGCTGGTATTCTCACGGTAGCGGTCGTCACCAAGGTACTCACGGCCCACAACATCATTTGGTTTAGTGCTGCACTCGCTAATGATCTTGTTTGCTTGTCATAGCCATTTCGCTTTGAAGGTAATAATCGCGCAAAGCTTGCAGCGCAGGGCCTCGCTGAGCTGAAGGATAGCGTAGACACAATGCTTGTGATCCCAAACCAGAATCTGTTCAACATGTCGAACGAGCGCACATCATTGATGGACGCATTTCGGTGTGTGACTTGGCTTTCGTTTCTCGAAGCGACATAGCAACATTTTGCTCACAGTCGTCATTTTGTGTAGAACGGCGGACAATGTGCTTCGTGATGGTGTCAAGAACATTTCCGATCTGATGGTGATGCCTGGGCTTATCAACCTTGACTTCGCTGATGTTCAGTCGGTATGTAGCTTAGTTTTGTTCTTTAGATGGTTTACGTGATACTGACTGCATTCATTGCCATGGTTTGGCATAGGTAATGCAAAACATGGGGAATGCCATGATGGGAAGTGGAGAGGCTGATGGAGATGACCGGTTTGTTTAGCTGTGTTGGTTCTTGAATTGCTTTAGTCCGATCAGCTAATGGCTGGTTCTATTTGCTGGTCTTTCCATAAAAGGGCTTTGCGTGCTGCTGAGGATGCGCTGGCGAACCCTCTTCTGGGCGATATTTCGATCAAGGTACAATATGTCAATGGTGGCCATTCGGAACTGCCAGTCGTACTAATGAGTGTTCCTCGGTTCTTGTGCGATGGATGATTAGGACGCGAAGGGCATGATTGTAAATATCACTGGCGGCTCCGATCTGACGTTGTTTGAAGTCGATGAAGCTGCGGAACGTGTGACGCGAGAGCTTGACGACCCACACGCCAACATTATCTTCGGTTCGACATTTGACGACTCACTGGACGGAAAGTTGCGTGTGTCCGTTGTCGCCACGGGTATCGCGGACTCCGAAAAGTTATAGAAGTACTGCCACTCACTTTCCAACTTCCTGTTTGAGAAAGTTTGAGGGGTTGTCCTGGATGGCAGTTTTCTCGTAGTACATAATGGAGCGCTGTCAAGACATAAGCTATACAGGAAAATGAAGTGTGGCCAGATCGGTTCAAGGTGCGCTCAGCAGCAACGTTAAGGACTGCAGAAGATATTGATTTACATGCGCATTGACTGCTTCATATTTAGTTTGCACAATGACCTGTCCAGGGGCCAGTAGCTACCCCTAAGAGGTGAAAAAGCAAAATAGCACTACCGAACACACTCTTAGAATGCGTATTCCTTGTGGTCTACAGAAAAATTGGCTTGTTGTGAGAGTCGCTCAGGCGGTAAGGACGAGAGGGCCTCTTCGAGGTCGAACGTGGCCCACATCGAAGTGAGTCGGACAACCACTTCTTCACACGTAAGACGAGCTCCCTCGGGCAACACCACTTGCTTCATGGCGTCTTCGAGAGGGACACCTTCATCGTAGCAGCGCTGATCGTAGTAATTCCTGCCGTAGTCGTCCTCATCGCTGTCTGGGAAATCCATGATAGGGTCCTCTGACTCGTTTGGCTGGGTAGATGCGTCGTCCGATGTGGTACTCAGCATGGCTTTACTGCACGAAAAGATGGATTTACTGCCTGAATTTTGGCTATGGGTGAAAATTGGCTTGCTCGACGACTTGCTGGCGCTGAAAAGTTTCCTGGTAGCCAGCGAAGGCGAAATGGGCAGTGACGGTTCCAGCACAGGAATCACTGGCCGGTCCACCATCGCGTACGACTCCAGCGATAGAGACTTGTTAATCTTGGAGAGAATGGAGCCATTCATAGGCTGTGCTCCTCGAATGAGGAACGGCCGCATCATGTCCTTGATCTCTTCGCCACAAACGCCGCACTTCGGGAGGTCGTTGTACAAGCGCTCCACGAGCAATTTGAGGAATTCTTGCAGAGAGGAGACGCGGCGGCGCACTACCGAGTTAGTCCGCAGTAGCGACTTGCTTGGGAAACGAAACTTGCTGATAGCGAGGTTAAAGCTGGCGCAGTTTGCACATGAGGCACCACGTGTGCGTAGTTTGTGCTGAATATCCTTACGTAGCTGCAGGAACTGCGAATAGCGGCGGTTGACTGTCCATTCTTGGTTGGTGGGTTGCACAAGCATGCAAATGCTGTATAGCGTATGCGTGGGTCTGTTGAGTGCTGCGGGGATGAATACCTGCACTCCACTTTCGAACTTGTTCATGGTAGCGCTGACCTATTGTCGAGAGTCGTCTACTTTTCTGCACTAAGCTGAGCAAAACCGCACGCTGGTAGCCGACTGCTATCCACAATTCACTTTGATGTTCCTCGTTCCCCTTCTCCCTTGGACAGTAACCGCGAGGCGAGTAGTCTGGTACGACGCGTGAGTGTGTGTGTACGTCGTCTCCGCGCGGAGTAACGTGGGATGGTTGGCTGAAAATACCGACTGCAGTTAGTACGTGTGGACACTGGATATTGTGGCGCCATGATCCGGCTGGATGTCGGCCCGTTTACGTAACTACGACAGTAACGCAAGCGTAGGTTGCAGCCATCTGGATTGTAATGTGGTAAAGCACGCATATGTGACGCTAGTTCAGTTTCACAGCTGGGCAGCCAAACCAGCCAGACAGTTGCAACGTAGCAGTATAACATTTATTAGGCGCTTTTTCCATCTTCATTTCTTTATTTGCTGCAGGATATGCCGATCCACAAACTGTTGTACAGTGTCTGTTGAGAATCGTGGCCTGAGCTCAAAATCAAGTTCGATGGAGCATATGACGACACCAGCTGCCACATACGTGAAGCAGATGATATCGTGCAGAGAAAATGGCCACATGCAGTAGCGTGCAAACGACAAGACGCTGCAGAAGCGGCATCGTCGTCAGACTTTGGTCATGAAGATACTTCAATAAAGAGCGATCGTAACGGTCCGCCCTCCTCATTGAGTGTCTCGCTTTTGTCAACCGCAGCAATTTTCGTGTGTGGTGTTGAAATATCCAAGATCGATGTGTCCCACGTTATATCTCTGAATGCGGATATTAAGCCTGACGAAAACAAAACCCGCCTGTGATAATATCATCTGCTTACAGCATTAGCACATCAGCGCATCAAGAGCTGCAGTCCTGGTTGACGAAATCATGCTCTCGACGCTGCTATGGATTGCTCTAGCAATTTTGGTCCTAGTGACGCAGGGGTATACGATTATGGCGCGCTTCCTGCGCCTCCTGTTGCATACGTATTTCCGAAAGATTGTGGTCTATGGGCTCAACAACTTCCCGCGCGAAGGACCTGTGATCTTGTGTCCGAACCATCCCAATATGCTCGTGGACGCCATCCTTGTCATAACGGAAGCAGTCAGTCACGGCCGTAACCCGTACGTCTGGGCCAAGGGCTCGCTTTTCAGCAACCCCATCGCTGCGTTCGTTCTCAAGAGGTTTGGCGCTGTTCCAGTTTACCGCCCACGACGCAAAGAAGCCATGCTAGCTGACTTGGATTCTGATAAGACCCCCGAGGAGCTCGAAGCAGCCAACCGAGCTATGTTCGAGCACACGTGGCGAGTGCTAGCTGATGGCAACGTCATGGTGCTCTTCCCCGAAGGAACATCATACACTGCGCCGAAGATGCTGTCATTGCGTACAGGCGTCGTGCGCGTGGCGACAGGTTTTGCTAAGCACTATGATCAGCCCATTCCGATTGTGCCTCTAGGACTCAATTACTTCAACAAAGATCACTTCCGGAGCCAAATGATGTTGGAATTCGGTCCACCTATGACGATCACGCCCGATATGGTACAAAGCGAAGATTTTCAAAATGACGAGCACAGCGAGGTGAAGCGCTTGACGCTCGAGTTGGAGGAGCGAATGCACGACTTGACCCTGAACGCGTCTGACTTCAGCACTATCCATGCTGCGCGAATGATACGACGTTTGTATCTGAATGTACCTCGTACCATTGATGCAAACAAAGAAGTCCGCTTGACCCAGCACATCATCAACATGCTGGAAAAAGAGCCACAGGATGACGAGCAGAAAGAGCGAGTTACAGTGATTCGTGACAAGGTCTTGCAATACAAAGAGCAGCTGGATAAGCTGCGGTTGAAAGACCAAGAGGTGAACTTGCCAGTACCGAAGAAGCGGTCTCTTTTGCACCTTTTCTTGGAGCGGATCATGTACCTACTTGTGCTCTTGCCATTGGCCACACCGGGTCTATTGCTGAATTTCCCTTACTATTTTATCGGTAAGTTGTGGTCTTCGTGCTGGACTTGTCATGTGACTGACACTAGGCTTTTGCTTTTGTATAGGAACAAAGCTGAACACAATTGCAGGATTTGTGGAATCTAAATCGATGTTCAAGATCTTTGCTGCCGGGTAAGTCGGCTACCTCTTTGTAAAATCGTCGTATTGACGATGTTGACATACCGGTTTTGTGGTGCGTGCAGTGTGTTGGTGCCTCTACATTGGCTTGTGCTAATCCTTGCAACTTGGTACTTTCTCGGATCTTCTTACGCGTATACTCTGGCGGTGGGGTTGCCGCTGCTGCTTTACTCGCACATTCGCGTACTCGAGGAAGGCCGCTCCATTGCCGAAAATGTGTACTTCCTCTTTAACATTACAGCACATGCCGACCAGGTCGCGGTGCTTCGAAAGGAGCGCGAATTGCTAGCGGAAGAGGTTCACGAGCTAGTGACTGCGTATGTCGATGCTAAGTTTCTGTCAGCCGTGCACAAGTCCCTCACCAGCTCACCTGTGAACCGAAGACTGTATCATCGTGTCTCTTCTATTAGCGACACCCTTCTTGCAAAATGACGTCTTCGGAGCGTTCATGCTACAACGTGCTTTGTTCCTAGACCCATTACGCACTTCTATAAATTCTATGATAGTAGACATATCTGCCTAGAATCGACAGCTTATTAACGCTTTTGATTGTTTTGTTCACTGACTCGCAGAAGCAGCTTACTCGTGTGCTTCCGAAGCAGCAAGACGGTTTCCTTCTACTGCAACTTGTGCAGCTCTAGCCCAACATCATGACGCTTCTTCTCCTTTTCTTGTAGCTCGTCTGTCATCGAAACATTTCATGTGAATTTTGGCTTCGATACATCGAACTGGCGAGCGAGCGAGCGTCTTACTTTTTTTGGCCTGAACATTCACGTCTCTTTTCTCTAGAAACAGGATGTTGGCCCTTTTGGTGTAGGTAGCCTACGATGGACATCCGCACTAGTGGTTGAGCTTGCCATACATACACACATAATACTCCAACCTACTGCACACATCTTGCCTTCTTCGGCTTGACTGTTTCCAACTCTCCAAGCGCGACCTTAAGCTGCTGGATCTGCACACAAAGTGTCAACCTAGTCTCCTACGAGAGGGCTACCAATGACACGTTTACACGCTAGCTACCTCTTTGTCGAGTTTTTGACCGAGACACTGCGCCTTCCACTGTTCGTCAACGCGTGTCACCGCCATATTATTTGAGTCGACTTTGGCGTACCAAATTTGTCTAGATTAAGTCGCATACATTAAACAAGTTGCTAGAGAAAACAATGAATGAAGAAGAAGAGTTCGGCATGAGCAAGATGTCGCGGGACGCTGACCCGATGGAGCAAGAAAACAAGAGTGCGGTGAAAGACCATCCAGACTTCAACTTCCTTAGCGCAGATGAAATTCGCGCGGCGGTGGCGTCTGACGACAAGCGTGCGGTGCCTCTGTGGATGACTTGTCTACCTGTGGAGAAAGATCCGAGCCAATGGACGATTCTGGAGGTCCAAATCCGCCCTGATCGCTCGTGGGATATCATAAAAGAGCTCATTGCCACCGTTTGCATCAGCAAAGGTCTCTTGGTAGCTGAGGAGCACGCTAACCGGGTGCTGTTCCGCAAGAAAGTAACGCAAGAGTCGACTCATGGCATGACCAACACTGCCACATTCCTCGATGTTTATGTACTCATTGGTGTATCTCCGTCC